>JANKOD010000006.1:2190338-2205397 GCA_026284645.1 Erythroxylum acuminatum | reverse complement strand
TATTTTTGTTTATGATTTATAATTTTTTGAATTATTAACATAAATAAGAAAAGTTAAAATGCTTAAATTAATTAAGATATGGAAAACAAATTTTACAAATTAATTATTATTATTATTTGTTGAATGACGAATATGAGTAGTGTTTGAGTCTTCCGAAATAAATGGTTGCATTCTATAATTTATAAATTAATTAAATAATTTTAATAAATTAATCAATTTTAAAAATTTAAATTTTATCTTAAATTTTTTATTTTAAAAATTAAATTAAAATAAAAAATTATTTTTTATTTTTACCAATTTTATTTTAATTTTAATAAAATTATTAATAGCATAATTAAAAATAAAATTTAATTTAATTTTTTATTATAGTAATAAGTAAAATAAAAATAAAAATAAATAAAAAAACCAACACAAGTGCAGTGTGGCTAGTCCCCTAGTAGTCTTCCGTGGGTCTTATGGTCATTGCATACAGCTATTTCAGCAAGATGCTTCAAAACGCTCCTAAGTGGGTGCTTTTCATAAAACAACTGGTTGGGTTGAATCAGCTAACCCAATCAGCTCCTAACTAAACACCAAAACAACTTTTTAATATATTCAAACATCTAAAATTGAGTCAATTAGCTGATAAGTTGTTTACCAAATTAAGCCTTCGTCATAAGAAAAGAAAGGAAACTTTCCTCAATATAGCCACCGTGAGAAATTTGGTCATAAAGAGAAAGATTGTTGGCACAGAAAAGTCTCTATGCTTTATGAAAAATGATTGCAAGTTTAACAATAAAGAACAGTATAGTGAAAGTGATTGAAGAAGACAACATCTTCTAGTTAGTGAGAAGTGCACCAAGACATATCATAGAGAGAAGTGCTCTATGGAGATAAGTGATGAGAGAAGTGCTCGTGTTGAAGAATACAGAGAATTGCTCCAAAAAAAAGAAATGTGGAGAAATGTGCTCCAACTATTGAAGGGTGGTGCGAAGTACATCATCAAATTTAAAAAGTCTTACAACTTTGAATCAAGAGGGAATGTTAGAGAATGATTCAAAGTTGTTAAACATGAAGTCTTTGTTTAAAGATAAAACACGAGTCTTTTTCCAACCCAAAAAAAAAAAGGGTTGAGTCTTTTTGTGGTCTAAATCCTTTAGGTGGCAAGTGACGATCAATCTTTTTATCCTACAAACTGAATAAGATGTGTTGAGTTCTTAACTCCGCTTATTGTTCGATGCCACTTTGTTTGAGTTTTGGCTCATTATTTTATGATTCTATTGTATTGATTTTTCATGAGAAGGATTTGGCATATAGATTTCATTGGTTTCTTCTGACTTCTTAACTGATTATTTGTTGTGCCATTGCAAAACCTTGATTTGCATTTAAAGGATATATAGAAATGTATTATCTGCTTGTAATTTTGGCAGCAATACATTGCTTCCTAAAGAATAATTCTTTTTATTAGTCAAGCTCCTCAAAAATTGCATCTATAATTCTATATATCACTATGATCTTCTACGAGATAGGAGTAATTAAGCTCCTTTTAAGAAGAACTTTTCCAATAAGTTAGTTGATTGCTTGGTTATCATTTTAAAAAGTGCTTTTTTGAAAAAATTTCGTATAATAGACTGTTTGGCAACATAAAAATGAAAAATACTTTTAATTTTAATTATATTTTATTTTGTAATAAAAATTATTTTTGCATATAAATATTATTTAAAGTATAATAAACAATATGCAAAGTACAACATATTAATTATTATATAATTTTAAACCATATGAAACATAAATGAAAATATATCTAACCAAATTTTTTTATATAAATTATAACATAAGTAAACTAATATCGAAAATAAATATTAAAACATAAGGGTAAATATTAACGAAAGATGAGTTTGTGAATATTGTAGAAATTATATGTAAAACATAAGGGTAAAAGGGACTAAAAATAAGCTCATTAATTGATATGAAAAATTTACCTGAAAAAGTACTTTTTTGAGAAGTTTCAAATTTGAGGTTCTTAAAAAACTGTATTTTAGCTTTCAAAAGAGTCATATTTATTAAAGAAGAGCTTTTTTTATTTTACAGCCAAACACTCATTTTAAAAAAAAATTGTGACAAAGAAAAATACCTATTAGCCTCCAAAAAACTCATCCAAACAGACACTAAATGTTCGTACTGTTAGATTTGGTCAAACGTTTCAACCTAATCAGAGTAATATAAGTTGCCAAAATAAAGTGCTCATGCCGGTGTTTGTGGCTTAGAGGTTCATCTCTCCGTAATTCTAAGCCTAACTATACACATTTCGTTAATATAAAACAAGTTCTAATAAATCTCATATTTCCAGTTTTTCAATTCACAAAATCCCAAGTTACAATGAGCATTATCGACTATAAGATTGATTAAGAATAACTCACTTGATTTAGGAACGGGATCTTGTATCTATTTTATTTTGTCCCTACTCTATTCCATGAATCTTAGCTATCTATTTATGCAAGATCTATACTTAACCTATATAAATAGATGATTAAGATTCACGGGACAGGATAAGAACGGGATAAAATAGACGAAAGATCCTAACTCCTCAATTTATGATTTTATGGTTCAAATGGTGGAGTAAGCTTCTGTCTCGAGAGTCTACAAGAAGTGATAGATTTGGTGGAGAAGGTTCAATTAGTGGAGTAATCTTCTTTCTCGAGAATCTACAAGAAATTGTAAATTTGGTAGAATAAGCTTCCAATTATAAAAAGATTGTAAATAATTAAAATTTTTGAAGAAGATAATTGGTAAAAAATAAAGAAACTAAAATTTATAAATGTTAATCATATTTAATTGACATTTATTTAAATTTTAAATCATTAACTTAAAATTTTAAAATATGTAATTTATAAATTATCATGTGTACTAATTTTAAACTTTCAACTATAAATTTGGTAGGGTAAGCTTTTGTTTTGAGATTTAATAAAAAATTATAAATTTAAAATGTATAAAAAAGATTGGAAAAAACAAAGAAATTAAAATTAATAAATATCAATTATATTTAATTTACATTTTCAAAATTTTATTTAATTTTAAACTATTAAATCAACCAACTAATTTATTTAAAATATATAAATTATTAGCATTAAAAAAATGATAAAGTTGTGTATTATTGTATCTTTTCAACTCGACCCTCGACAAGTGGATTATATAATTTAATAATAAGTCAAATTAGTTATGAAATGTGAACATATTTACGCCTACTACCCGACCCCTCTTCCTGTCGGTACTTTGGCTAATCCTGCCAAACGACTTTTAACTGTATATCGAAACACAAGTCTAACTGTTCCATCACTTTACCAACTTGCTTTTTAAGTACAGAGTTGCATTTACTCCTACGGAATTCTCCAATTCTCTCTGATCACTTCCCTCTGCAAAACCAATTAGTACCGTACCAAGACCAAGAACCCAGGAAAATGAGAGGAAACGATGCACCAGCAATCGTATCAATTCCATCAGCAACAGCCACTTCAGGTGTAAAGAAAGTGAGCTCAGAGAGCAGCTTTTCCTTCACTAAAAATGGGTACAAGTTCTGGGTATTGACTGCTATTCTCCTTCTCGCACTATGGTCCATGGTCACCGGCTCTGTTACTCTCAAATGGTCCACGGGTAATCTCACGCATCTCTCAGAAGACCCTGACTTCCCAATCCATGATGATCTCGATGTCCTCGTACGGTCTCTCCGTTCTTGTGATCTCGTTGATCTTGAGTTTGTTTTCATTGTAAAGATTCAATCTTTATGTGTAAAGACTTGAGCTTTTGTGTTTATGGGTGGTTAGGAAGTGGAGGAGAAGGAAAAAGTGGTGAGGCGTATGTGGGATGTGTACACACACAGCTCGAATACTAAACTGCCTAGGTTCTGGCAAGAGGCTTTTGAAGCTGCTTATGAGGCCTTGGTAAGCGAAGTAGCTGCTGTGAGGAACGAGGCTGTTTCAGAGATAGCCAAGATGTCTCTTCGCTCCATCAATCACAAGAGACCATCTTTTGGAACAACAATTGTTAGTAACTAACCTCTCTACTTAAACAAGTTCTGGGAAATGGGTTATGAGTGTCATTGGTTATGGAGTTGATGGGGTCAATTCATGTCTTTGATTTTCGGTTTCACTTTTTTTTTATGGAATTTTGATTCTAAATTTTGAAGTCACCTTCCATGAACATGGCTATCGACCTGTAAAGGTGATGATTCTGTGTTCATAAAGTTGTTCTCTTTTTATTTTCCTACAAATTTCAACTGATTTCTAATCAAAATTTATGCAGATCTTTTGATGTATGCAGATGATAAATTCCGTATGCTTTTTCTGATTCTATTTTCTTCTGCATGCTGTTCATGTGGATGTGAACTCTTCTCAATTGCAAATTATCTTTCTGGTTGTCTCAATTTAATTATCTAAATCAGCCATTAAACTCATTTCTCTTCTCTTGGATTCCTTAGTTCCATTGCAAGTTTGTAACATAAAAGGGAAAAAAAGAGGACTTGATGAAGCATTTCTTGATCCATCTTGATACTCTTCTCAATCATTCTGCTCTATATTTTGACGTGATCCGATTGTGTCAAAAGTTATTTGATATCGGTGATCTACAGAAGTATGAAATTTGTGGTCTCATGACATGATGTGCATAAAATACAGGATGGATGGAAAGGAAAGGAGCACAAGAGACCATGAAAAGGAGAAGACAGTGGGAGTGGTAAGTATAGCCAAACCCAATGACAAGACTCTTCACTGATGTGATGTAGTTTTCACCATCCAGTGAAACGTCCTCTTCTTTCTCCAAGTTGGCAGGACAGTGGCTCGGATCATTCGGTTTGTTTTTGTTGTTCCGGTGGAACAATTTGCCACCGGAAGTACGTGTAGACTTTATATGTGGGTTTCGATCATTGAATTTAGTGGATGAGAGTTGGAAATTGGCGATTGGTTGTTGTAGTTTTATGTCGTTTTTCATTTTTCAACCTCCTTTTGTGGCAGCAAATTGCTGAATTGATAATGAAATAATATCAGGTTTGACACCTGACAATGACCTATCCTTCTAATTTCTTTTTATTTTACAGAAATTAGAACGCATAAGACTTGAAAAATCATATCAAATTTGAGGGGTTATCAGATTTTCTTTTATTTGAATGAACTAAAAACAGGTAAAATACTCCATGCATTAGCTGATTTGGGGCATAAATTAGGGTTAGATTGATACTGTGAATAATTTAACAAAGGAATCCAACACCTGGAAATACACTAACAAAATTGCACGAGCAGATTCAATAAGTACTGCTGCTGCTGCGGCCGCCGCCTCCTTCCCATTGAAGGAGCAAAAACTCTTTTAAGACAAAAACATTTACAGCTCTTTCAGCTACATAGATATTTACAAGTACCTCTCGAAACCGAGAACTGTCCTAGTCATCCACCGACTGGATCTCGCCCATCATGATCCTGTTACTGACAACATTGAAACCCAAAACTGAAGTGCTAACTTTCTTCCCTTTCTTTCCTTTCTTCTTGCCTCCTCCCTTTGAGGACCCATCTGCCCCATCAGCAACTTTTCGGTCAGAATCATCAGTGCATGCATTGTCGAAATTCATGTCTTGAGCAGCTAATCCGGTCACCTTGTGATCATTTCGAATTTGGAAGGCGATTTCAAGTACATCTGCTGGCAACAACTCTTTATAGTTTAGGAATTTGTCAATGAACTCGTAATCAGGGTCGAAGGAACCAAGGTTTTCTATCAAAAGTGTCTCGGCCTCTGATCTGGATTGCTTCAAGCAGAACTCTAAAAAGCTTGTGTCTACAGAAGCATAACATAAAATCAAAGGAAAAACTTTTAGAAGATCAAGCTTTAACAGTCAAACAGCAATTAACTCTACGAAATGAACTAGTATATTTAGTGACATATTTTGAAATTTAACACAAGGAAACATGCTTGCGTCGCGTTCTTTAGAAGCAAAGATGCAACTTGTAAGGTCATAACCCGTTTCAAGTAAATGTTGGGATGGCACTTGGTTCATTTCAGTCGTAACAAATTGTAGGAAACCAAATTAATTGAAAATGTAAATAAACAAGTAATACCTACCTTTAGACCCAATGAGTCTAACCAACTCACTTTGACACCAATCTCTGAAGTCCATGGCCTCTGCAAAAGAATAAAAACATATAGGATGATACGACCACGCATATAAGAATACATTAACAATCTAACAGTTCTTTACCTGAATGTTTGCTCGATGCATCTTTCTTTCCTCGATGCGATGACTGAGCAGAAACAGACAAGGACGAAAGAGAACGATCAGCAGTCCTCCTATTCCCTGACTTCTGTCGGCCTAATGAACCAACAGGAGTTGCTTTGATCGGAGTGTTTTTGGTCCCCCAACTGCCTTCACTTGCAAGATGTGGGAACCCAGACCTGCTTACAAAAAGTCATGCATTTAGGAGGGGAATAATTTCAATTTCAAGCAACAAGAAGAAAGACATAATGGTAATATAAGCAAAAGATACAGATCATACTGCTCGGTCTCTTGTTTGGATTGATCAATTGGACCCCAAAATAGATCATCATCCTGCTTATGTTTTGGCTGAGAAGTAGATTTGGTTTTGATCTGGATTGGAGTAGCAGTCTTGGCGGGAGAGGTAGACAGGGACCATGACGAAACAATCCCATGGCCAGCTTGATTTGGCAGGGGCTTTTGTGGAATTGGTAATTGATTCTGAGGCTGGATTGTAGTATTCGTCTCCTGCTCTTTCAAAATGTCCCTCAGTGAAGTGGGTTTCAGAGCCTTCTTGACATCTGTAGACCATGCTGGTGAAGGCGAATGGTTTGCTGGTTCTCCCTTCCAAAGGACAAAATCTCCCAAAGAAGGACCTGATGGAATCACAGGAAAAACTTCTTTTTCCTGTTGCATGGGATGGGACTTTTTACCTTTCTCAAGGGAAATGACACTGATAGGTATCTCAGCAGAACTACTGGGCACTACAACCTTAGCTCCAGTACCCTTTGCCTTGGCCGATTTTTTACGACTCTTTTTTGTGTCTTTTGCCTCAATGAAGTTGCCATCATCAATAGAGTCCACATTTGCAGTTTTAACCTGTCGGTTAGTTGAGCTAGTTATATTTTCTGCCACCTCTATCTCTCTAAACTCAGAATTTGCCAGAACATCTTCCGCCAACATATCATGTAGTTGGTTTTTCTTGCTCTTTGAACTTGGTGAAACTTCTGGTTTATTCACAGTCAATTCAGTAGCATCTCTCTGGTTTTCTCTAGAAATTTTAGGGTCTAAATTTGCAACAACTCCCATCCGAGTAGACAAGCTCATGGAGTCGACAGTGGTTGTTATTTCAGAACCAGTCAATTCTTCCTGTGCCTTCTGCTCTTCCAGTTGAATTTCCAACAAAGATTTTGGTTTGAAACCAGGAGCAGGTTTCCAAGCTCTTTGGCCTGGTTGTATTAGTGCATGCTGCAATGAGACAGGCTCAATGAGCTTTGGCCCACTCTTGCCTTCAGTTGTTTCAATATGATTTATTTGCATACTTGTAGGCAATGCACCTTTCAATTGTTGGGAATCCATGATTTCAGAAGAAATGCCAGACTTCTTGTTTTTCGTCTTCAGTGGCGGCATCCCACAAACATTTATTCCTCTTCCATCGGAGGATGCCACGCTGGTGTGACCAAAATTTAACCCTTCTGCTTCCAATTGTTTTGTTTGCTGTAAAGTGGATCCCTTTGACACTCCTTTTGCTTGTTCAGAAGAGTTGTTCAACTTGGCTAATTTCTGTTTTTTGGATTTCTTCTCAGTTTTTCTTGACTCACGAAGTTCATTCTTCACTTGTGCCACAGAAGAAAGTTCATCAACGGATAATGCTTTTTCGCCCTGCATCTGATTATGAGATTCATCCACTTGAGCCTCCAAACCAGTAGCATTCTCAAGCTTTAAGATTTCAGTGGCAGAAACATCAGATGACGCTACAGCAACAGAGTTTCCATGAGATTCGGGATGCATAGGATCAGCAGTAGCCTCAGATGCTGCCAACGTTTCTTCTTCTTGGCTACTCCAAATGTCTTCTGATGGCTGCCTTAAAACCGGAGCATGAAATTTAGAAACCTGGGCAGGTTCCTGTATAACAGAAGACTTATTTGAAGATTTGTTTATGACCCCTTGCAAATCTCCACTTTCGGTAAGAGATGAAGGTAGCGTGGATTCGTTTTGATGGAGGGAGTCAATTTTTTGGGGAAGATCAGAAATGTCCACATATTCTCCATGGACAGGATGAAGAGGAGACACTTTGGCATCAACAACATAACTAACATCCTGGGTAACTTGTAAAGGCAAATTCATGAAGCTGGTAGAAGTATGCTCATCTTGAACGTTTGAAGGTGGCAGCGGAGAACCAATCTGAAACAATTCTTGTGATGGCTGCAGCCAAGGACCCCCATTTACTGTAGGTAATGGAGTTGTTTGCAAATGCCCAAATGTTGGTTCACCAAATTGCTGGTTCAAGTGATGCTCTGAAAGAACCTGAGAAAGCAACTGTTGTTGCCGCAACATCTGTTGGTGCTCCTCCTGTTTCTGCTGTTCCTTCATTAGCAAAAGTTTATTTAGCATTGATAACTGCTGCATTGGAAGAGGAGTCTGGGAATGTGACTGCAACAAGTACTGCTGTTGCAAAATATTCAGCAATTGTGGATCTTGTGGGAAACCGGAGGCAAGTAACTTCTCGGCTGCCAAAAGACCAGATGGATCTACAGCTTGGCTAGGCATGTTTGTTAGAGAGGACAGGTTCTGTGGCTGCAGACTCTGTTGTTGACCAAAATGAATTTCAGAAGGAAAATTCTGAGCTTGATGCACGTCAATCTTATCCTTAACTGGGTCCAGGCCATGTTGCAAAATATTCAGCAATTGTGGATCTTGTGGTAAACCGGAGGGAAGTAACTTCTCGGCTGCCAAAAGACCAGATGGATTATCTACAGCTTGGCCAAGCATGTTTGCTAAAGAGGACAGATTCTGTGGATGCAGACTCTGTTGTTGACCAAAATGAATTTCAGAAGAAATATTCTGAGCTTGATGCACGTCAATCTTATCCTTAACTGGGTCCAGGCCACCCTGTATAGGAAAATTAGACCAACCAGTTGCAGTATTATTCATTCCAGTGCCAGGCCGGTCAGGTAGCCCTTGGAGGATGGTCATCAAGTCAGTATTCTGAGAATGAGGAGGCTGATGCAGATTTTCATTCATTGAGGATGTGAGTTTTGGGTGGAGGAGTGAAGATTCAGATAGAATCTCTGGCCTTGATGCCATTGTTGATGTATCCCTGCCAGCCCAATAAGGATTGGGCAGTGATCTCTGCCGTTCGAGTGCTATTCTCTTTGCCAAAAGGAGGGCATCATTCCCACCATCAACTCCCAATAGAGGTACATTTCTGGTATTATTACCAATAAATCCTGGCAAACCTACAATTTTCACATAACCACACAATCCATTAGCCAGAAGACGACGACAGAAAAGAAGAGAAGAGCAATCGTGTCAATGTAACAAATTTAAGGTAAGACACCAATAAAAATATCCTAGCAATGCAAGGACAAAAACGACAATAAGAATTATACATATGTAAAATAAAGGATCAGAAAGAATTAGAGGTATATATATCAACCTTGAGATGAATTACTTATATTTGTAGACATTAGTGACTCCAAGAATCTATTTTCCGCCTCTGTTGTTGAACTAGATTTATGCCTTGGTTCATTTTTCATCATATCTGCCAGCTCATTCTGCTTTGCCATGCCAAAACCAGGGGGTGGTCTAGCCTTAGCTCGTAAGTGAGGCATAACGTCACCAAGTAATAAAAAGGGTGCATCCCTTGGTGCAGTTGCAGGGCGAACTTGTAAATCTATGCCAAAATATCCAGCCTCAAACCATCCAATTATATCGCCCCCAGAAAAGGGACCTTGAATTTCACCCTGAGGATCTTTGTAGCAAAGAATTAGGTTCTCAGGAGAGGGGGGTGGGAGTTTCTTGCCCACTTGTTCTTTATCAACACTTATACACGACTGCCTCATCATTATGGAATTCTCACTGCTTTGCCATTTTGCTTCATCTTTGGAGAATGATGGATTAACAAAATTACTCTCCCACTGATTCTCTAGATTCTTCTGAGGCTGAGTCCATTCAAGATCAGAGTTTCTAGACCTAATATCACTTGGAATCTCTCTCCAATCAATGCCCTGCTCTCCAAGTGAATGGGCCCGCCATGGAGTGCCAGGATGGACAGGATTATTTGCCTGCATTGTAAACTGCCTACCAGTATGAGCTTCACCAACCTTTTTGTGAGGACCAGTAACTTCCCTGATAGCTGCAGAAAATGATCGCAGGCATATGTAATTTTCAAGTGAAGTAAGTTTCTCACAAAGAATATTAGAAAAGATAGATACATGTGGGCAAAATGCAAAAACAACCACCATGATACCAAGAAACTCAAACAAAAGACAATTGAAAAGAGAAAAAAGAACATATATAACTTCATCTGATGAAAGTAACTAACAATATTTGAAAGAAAAAGCAAGTCCTATACATAAAACACAAGTATCCAATGTTGTTGACCAAGTCATCTATAAAATCACATTATTTTCAGGTGATCAAATGATTCAAAGCAAACTGCAAAATCAAGTAACAATTACCTTCTCCTTTGATTTTGTCATCTGCTTTACATTCCTGCATGGTTTGTTGTTTGGAGTTGGACTGCTGATATGCCTCTCTATCAGCATATCCTCTCTCTGCATGATTTTCATAACCAGCTTTTGAAATGTCATCTTTAGTATCCTCTACTGACAGTGATGCATCATCTCTGCTGCCTGCTCGGAGAAGAGAACCATAAAATAAATACATTTCTCCAGAATGAGCACAGAAATGCAGAAGTAACTTTGATAAGTCAATACCAGTTGTGACTCGTCTTGAAGGAGTGGACTCTATAGTGCTCCGTCCAATAGGTCCTTCCTTGGATAATTGTGGAGCACCACTGCTTACTAGTTCCCCTTTATCAATTCCATCCAAAACATCCTAGTCAAACAACAAAGAGCGTCAAATCATTATCAACTATAAGAAACTAGGAAGTATTTACAGAGCCAATGGTAAAAATTACCATTTCTTCAGGATTTGGAGTACAGAGTGCAAGTGGTTCCAAGGGTTCTTCCTGTGTAAGGGAAGTAACTTGTACAAACCCATCCAAAAGCTTGCAACATGATTTCATGTCAATCATCCGGTAAACATCTAGTAATTTTGTCCTATTATACTTCAGAGGTCCATTTTCACCCTTGTCTGAAATGGCTCCCGAAGATTGAGGCTGAATTAAAGAACTGTTCATAAAGTTTCCACCAGAATTGGTCCTTCCACGACCCATAGAAAAAGTAGAATTATTTTCTCCACGTCCCCGGCCATAGGAAAAAATAGAAGTCTGTTTATTTGACATTGGAGCTTGGTGATGAGAAGTCTCTCCTCTTCCTCTATTCTGGGAGGAATTAGGTCTCCATGGTCGATAATATTCACCGTCCTTTTCCTCTTTTCCATGAACAGAAAGATGAAGCAACCCCTTCTCAAGTGAGACTTCACCATCTTTTCCAAAGTCTACTCTATTCTCACGCAAAGCTTCCTTCTCCTTATCATCAGGTCCCCACCGTGTGTTCCATTTACTCTCACGCCGCTGATCATGATTGGTCTCCCGGTTACCCAAGTCGGTCCAACGTTCAGATGGACCACGCCGAGCTTCATGATGCCTAGTAGATGAGTTCTCTGTCCAGCGATCCATTCGTCGCGTCTCACCAAGATCTTTATCTCCATCCCTCCAGCGGTCTTTGCGCATAGAGGAATTAGTGTCTCTTTCCTCATCACGCCAGCGATCACGGCGAGCGGTTTCCATATCAAGTAAGGAAGGCCGGAAAACATCTTTCTTCTTCTGGATATCATGACTCTCCTCACAATTGCCCGATGATTTTGTTCTGTCTAAGCGGCTCCCATAAGCTGAAAATGAGCCGAAGTGGTTCTCCTGTGTATATATTGTCCCCCACCATATGAAAAAGAATATTAAACCAACAAGCACAGATGGGAATATCCATAAAACCAATTTCCATCAATTTCCAAGCATTCTCAGTGGACAAATATTAATGAACAAGGAACAAAATGCATGGATGCAAGACAGATAGGCAAACAATAACAAATGAATATTTTATGCGTATCCAAAAAATATCAAACCATATACATAGGTAACTACAATATTAGGATTCTGGCTACTTACCCCACCTCCCACTCCAGCCTTGCTGTCGCCTGACTTTGGGAGAAGCCACTGTGGCGAAAGAGGAATAGCATTGTCAGATCCAAGGGCATCTGCACAAATTAGATGTATATATTAATAAAAAAAACCTTCGATCATGGACATTTAATTAACTGATTTGCAACACAAGTATTGGATATCTTCTTAAATGGTTGTTTAAACTGGAGAGATGGACGAACAATTCCTGCACTCTTGTGCAAATTATTAATCAAGAATTATAATTTGAGGGTGAACATATCAACTCCCAACAAAAAAACAGAGGATGCAAAACAACTAACACTACCGAGAAGCAAAAAACATATCCAACAAAAAAATTATCCTGAGACAACTAGTCCATCATCCCAGTAACAAAAAACCAAATTAATTCCCGTGATATTGCATGCATAAACGACCAATTTTAAACACTAAGCAAATTAAACTAGTGCATTATGAATGATATTCCAATTTTCAGACAAAGCAAGTTCCCAGGAGTCTACACTACTAATTAAACATGTCACATCAGTAGGAATCCCATCACTGATATACTGGACACGAAATACTGAACACGACGTCCAATAAATACACTCACAACCATTACTATGGTGTTGTTCGGTTGGTGAAATAATTAAATTTGAATAAAAATTAAGAAACCAAGCACCATATAATTCTCAGATTACACCACGTACTTTAAAGGTGAAGTTTTTCTTTATCTTCTCCGTTCGAAAAATAAATCAACGGCTACAACCCTAACAATAACTAAATAACACAAAAAATATTCTCACATTCCCAAAGATGAATGTGAAACCCTAGCTCTACAAAAGGAACAATTGCAAAGCAAAAATCGTCACACAAACACGTAAGGGCCCCAAATATGCCGGCGAACGACTATCTGAAGCAAGGAGAAAAGGAGGCGAAGCTCTAAACACGCGAGCGAGGCCAGGGTTTTGGAACAAAAACCCTAACGAGGGAACATTCTTAAACGAGGAAGGAGATAAATGCATTGAAGCAATTTAGAGAAGTTGATTGACCTTTGGAAATCGGATGAGGAGGCGTTACAGAGAGGCTGTGGCCAGACTCGGAGCTTGAAGCGTTGGCCATGGATGATCTGTGAGAGGTTAGAGCGAGAAAGTGAAAATTACAGAGAGAGACAGAGCCAATAGAACCCTTTTCGTTACTTAATGATTTTTATTTATTTATTTGTTTATTATTATTATTATTGTTATTTTGCTTTGAGCAAAAAGAGGGAATATAGATTGAAGTAATAGCTGTGTCAGTAGGTTAACTAGGTGTCACTCTCGGCTCACGTTAGCTATGTTTAGCCAGTTTGTTGCTTGCCTGAGAGACCTTGTGCTTGTTTGTTCACGCGATTACACAGTCGCGGAAGGCAACTGTTTTCCTAGTCCTTTACGACGTTGTATTATGCTACGTGGTCTGCACGGTAGGTGAGGTAGCGTGGTGAAGATGTGATTCTTGGAGTTATCTTTGTTTCCCTCGCCGAAGTATGGCTTGTGGAGGGTTGGGGGATTTAAGTGAATAGTGAGGAGCGCGTAGAGCGCCACCAACGGCGTAGGTTAAGGTAAGTGGGTAATACGACATGGGTAGAGTGCGTTTTTGTGGAGTGGAGGAGAGGAACAGCGACAGGACTACAGTCAGTATCTGCTAAAGTAAAGCTCTTTTTTTATTTTATTATTAAAATTTTCATAATTTCAACAAATCGGACGGCCCAAAATGGCTGCGGTGAGTCACAGTCCTTCTCCCGATGATCCGGAACGCTAACAGCTGAACTGGGGATATTTTTATGGGAGTCCAAACATTGGACCAGATCAATAGCGGATGATGGGTTGGGTCGGGTCGAAATTAGAATCTATAATTGGGTCAAATTTTGAGTCTTAACATAAAACTTTTAAATAAAAATTTAAGTTTTATTTAAAATTGAGTTTGAATTAAATCGAATCTCGGGTTAAGTTAAACTAAAAATTGTAATATTTACTTTTTGTTTTAAATCAGATTTATATTAAATCTCTTTGTTAGAAATCTTTGTGTTATTTCTGTGTAATATTTCTGAATTGATGATAATTTTCTTGGCTTTGTTTTTGCAGAAATTGAGAGTTTCAAGAAAAAGAAAGAAGACACACAATTTACTTGGTTTGATAGCACAAAGCTATCTACGGCCAAAGGTCAATCGCACACACCGATTTTATTAGGATCAAGAAAAAAGGTATATAAGAGATTAAGTGTTTCCCTGAAACACCTGCAAGAGTTTCTCACAAACTCCCTAGTACACTTTTGATAGGTACTCTAGCACTCTCCCTAACTTTTCTCTCTGAACCAAAAGAATGAATGTATATAATAGTTTGTAATCTTGTAAATTGTTGTAGTACTGAATGATTGAGACTTTGTCTATTTATAAGTGTTGAGGTTGCTGACTTCGGATGTATGTTGAATAAGTCAGACATGTTGTGTTGGACTCCGTTTCCGAAGCCCAACATCCGAAGTCATAAACCTTGTGCTTAAACCCTGTAGGTCATTTGTCGTCATTCCACAATGGTGGTAAGCGCACACTAATCAATCACCAAAAACATAAGTTGACTTCTTCACAAAAAGGTAGATCTAAGTCTCAATTTTGTTTTGAAGCAAGAATCATCTCAATCGGAGCTCGACAACTCAAGATATGCTTAAAAAGCCTAAGTGTGCTCATACCCCAAACATGCTCTCCTAACCGACCTCTCACTTACTTTAATGCAAACTTTCTCAAATCAA
>JANKOD010000006.1:2138165-2165986 GCA_026284645.1 Erythroxylum acuminatum | reverse complement strand
TGTTCAATGTAACATTTTCCAACTTTTTAACCTCTAACACTTCATATATAATAGTTCTAACTTCCAAGAACAATTTGGGGTCCAACATGTGGTGACTCATTTTTTTATTTGATTATTTGCTTGACTTAATTGTTTTAATTTTTTGGTATTATTTTATTTTAATCATCTTTTATCTCCTTAGACAAAGTTAGGTTCATTTAGTTTTAACTATTTCCTAGTGGGAATGACACCTTTGATATTATAAGTTACAATCCGTATACTTATAGATACTAGGGGTTTTACATTAGATAAAACTTGTAAAACTTGCTCAACAGACACCTATGTGAGTAACATACATGATCATATATAGGGACTATGTTAGAGACTATGTAAAGCTTTGAAGGTGTTATTTTTGCCCGTGTAGAGATACATGCCCATATAAGTAATATAAACGATTGTGTCCCTTGTCCGTGTAAATAACTAAGAACGTGTAAAGTCACCATATTAAATTGTTTTTTAAAATATATGATCACTTAACTTTGACCAATTTATTATTGAAGTTATGGATGCTTGCTCTTTATATCTGTATTACTTGTTGTAATTAACCACCAACATAAGATATGAATTGCTTCAAAATCTCCTCCATCCATCTTTCTTCTAGTGGTTGCTGTAGAAATCAAGGTATATTTTAGAAGCCAATTGGTTCCATTGGTTTATTTACATTGATCTTTGTTCCTTCTATAAAATTTTTAGACAATTCCTCCACCTTGAATTATATATGTTGAAGAGGGTTTCATTTGTCATGCCCTACTTTCTTCCATAGGTAGACATATATTTTTCTCCTCATTGTAAGTTAAGGGTGGCTTAATATTCATACACGTGTGGGTTATATGCCTATATATACCACATTGGTAGGATGCTCTTTGTTTCCCATATCACTGTTAAATATTATCTTCAGTTGACTCGAAATATTTGCAATTTGTGTTGGTAGGTCAAAAGATGCTTACACCTCTTAGAGAGAATCATTATATTTTCCTGTTACCACTTTGGTTGACAAGTTCCTTACTAAGATATTTATAATCTCCTCCACCTACTTAACAACTTTTGTATAGATTATTCATTGAGCTATAATGTCAATGTCATTCCCTCAAAGAAAAATTGCATAACGAATTGTAAAGAGTATTAATGATGAGGGCATTGACTAAGTAAAGCTTTGTATCGCCCCCAAGCTTCATGAAATGCTTTCCTTTCCTTTTGTGCAAGTTTTATATTTGCATCATGAGCTCAATGGTCTTGTGTGGTGGAAAAAACCTTAATATAAATGTATTATACACCTGATTTCACTCCACGAAAGAGTCCAACTTTATTAAGATTAGTCGTATAATTGCTTGATCTCTCATATAGTATAGAAAATACCCCATCCTCAGTTTGAATTCAATGAGGATATTAGTGGAAGCATTTAGATTACCAAAAAGATTCCTTGATGAATGTGATAATGTCTTCACCAAGTGATCCAATAAAGGTCAAGAAAAAAAAAATAACTACTTGCTTTAGCTTGTAGTTCCTTAAAATTTAGCTTAATTTAATACATAAGAGACTAGCATTAATCATTGGCAATTATATATATCCGATGCGAATCCTTTATAACTATTGCTCCATATGTAGCCATCTATTCTCTCCTTATCGATTAGTTCTTTTGTATGTTCATTTGATTTTAGGATCAAATTGAAATAAGGGATCAAAGCTATCACTTATGGATGTTCCATCTTACATCAACTACTTAAAAAAATGAAAGAAATCCAAGTAAAACAATCATGTTCTTGATTGTGTATAGTTTACATAGATGATGTCCTAATATTTTTCTCCTCTATAGAAAAACATTTTAAGCATATCAAAACCTTTGTTTATATTATTAAGAAGAATGATCTAGCCATATCAAAAACAAAACTTACTTTTTTTAAAAATAGATTTTTGGGATACGATATCCAAAAGGCTCAATAAAATCAATATAAATAACTCTAGAATTCACAAATATATATTTTGACCAATTACTAGACAAAAAAATAATTGCAAAGATTTTTAGAAAGCTTAAATTATATTATGAATTTTTATCCTAACCTAAACAAATAATGTAAAACCTAACATGATAGATTAAAGAATAAACCTACTCCCTGGACCAAAAGAAAAAACATGCTAATATAGTTAAGCATACGAAAAAATAAGTTCAAACTATTCTAATTTTACCCCTAGTTAATCTTGGCACTTGTAAAATGATGAAAACCAATACATTAGAACAAGAATAAAGATGAATACTAAACAAGTTATTAATAATATAGAATAAATGATACAATATACTTATGGGCATTGGAATCCTATGCAAAAGCAATTACTCTACTATTAAAAAGAAATTCTTTCTATTGTATTACAAACTAACCAATCTTAAAGTGATTTATTAAACTACAAATTTCTTCTTAAGATAGATTGTAGATCTACTTAAGAAGTTTTGCAAAAAGATGTTCAAATATTGCATTAAAATAATTTTTCCTTAAATGGAAATCAAATTTAAATTTATTTTAATTACTGTGATTACCAACAAGTTTGTTTTAATTCCTTTCTTGCATAAAACATAATAAACTGCTATTTATGACTATTTCCCTTCAATTTATGATTTGAATATGACCATCAATTTGTGGAAATAAATATGGATTAATCCTAATATACCAAGGCTATTAAGTTTTCAAAATCAATATCAACCCAAAGAGTATGATGACCTATTTCCTTCATCATTACTATTTGTTTCAAAAAATTCCATACCATAAGTAATGATGTTGAGGTATAATTAGAAGCAAGATCAACAATTTAATATTCACATTCTCATAGTAAGACTCAAGTTTAAATGGTGAGATACTTCTTCACTAGTTGTAGAAGAATGGCTAGCTCAAAATTCACAGTCCACAAAGCAAATAAGCAGTGACCCTGTTATATTTTTACAATAGAAATTAAAAGCCAATGCCTTAATTGTTGGAGAAAAATGGAAGAACGATATCTTAATATAATGAAACAATTGATAAAATCCTATGTAGCACGGACACGGCAAAATGGAGCCGTGTCTGCATGTCGGACACGTGTCCGTGTCAGACACCCACTGACACACGGTGGATACTGCTCGGACACGTCTAGAGACCGCTCAAACATTACTTAATGGAATATATGCTTCATAAAATATATGCTCTATGTTTTTTGAGAGGGGCTTATAAAGTATCAAATATATATGAACTATCAAGATGTTGGAAGTCTTGAAATACATCAATCAATATATATTATATTATGAATTCTGAATTTTTTTCTTAATTTTAAATTTTATAATATATATATATATATGTCGTGTCCGTGTCCACTAAATTTTAGAAGTTGGTGTGTCTTCGTGTCCGTGTCCGTGTCCGTGTTGTGTCCCGTGTCCGTGTCCGTGTCTGTGCTTCTTAGCTTTTGAAAGCTCCACTTCTTTTGCTTGGATTCCTCTACATCCAACCCTAAGAAGCCTTATTGGTTTTGTGAATTCGAGTCCTTTAGCCAAATCTTCAGGTATAATCTCCTGTCAGATCCACTGGAAAGAGGAATTTTGTCTGGTCTAATTAAGAGAGGACTCATGTCGAGTCCCTTGGATCGTGGGTTATTCTCAAGTCCTTTTGAAAAGGGTAGTCCGATTAGTTTCAGAGGAGTTTTCTCATAGAGGCTTTGCTTCTAAGCGGAGATCAAGTTAGAGGTCGTTGATTAGAATTTTGCAAAGAGCAATATCGAAAACGATATCACAGGACATAAGTCAATTGTTGTTCCAATAAAAGGTGTGGTGAAAGAACCAGATTGGATAATCAATCCAAATAAACACAACAAGAATTTGACAGTAAGTAGTATTAACTTGAGTTAGTGATGGTAGTTTGGAGGACGATGATTCTTTGGAGAGTCAAAATTTGCATTGGGCTTAAGGCAAAGCAGGGGAGGATTGTGTTCATGTTGTTGTTTCCGATGAGCATGGATAGGTCTTCGTGGAGATTTATGATGAAAGATATAAATGAAGCAAACTGTTTAATTATTTTCAAAGATTTCGTGCGTCTGGGAGAAGGAAGATCGAAAGATATGATTTAATCTTCTTAAAACGACATCGTATTAGTATCATAGTAAAACGACGTCGTTGCAATAATCTGACGTGTCTAACTAATGAGGGTTCTCTGAACACGTGGCACTACCATATCAACAAAGATAACAAAACCGCTAACATCAAGTTAGAATTGAAAAAAATTGAAAGTTTAAGTGGTATTTTATGGCTACTTTTAAAAGTTTAGAATATAATTAAAAAATTGAAGTTTAAATTTTTTTTGTAATTAACCTGAATATACTAATATATACATATTCATATGTCTTATTTTAGGAAACAAATTCCTACACACACAACAAAATTTTGTAGGTTTTATTACTCGTTAACTCAAAAATAAAATATTCAACAATAAGTTTCAATATTAAAAGAAAAACCAATATCGATTAAGAGAGTAGAGAAAAGGAAACTCGCGTTAACTTATCGACACCACAACTTTACATTCAAGATATTGTACGTACACAAGGAGAAGGATTCCAAAGCTAATCATATTCAACATAAACTCTTGCCCACAAAATTGGAAGGAGCAAGCAACAGAAAACAGAAAGCACCATCAGCTTTCTTGTTTTTTATCAACTAAATTGTTCTGTCAGGTGTTCCCACCAGGATAAGGACAACCATTGTGACCTGCAAGATACAGGATAAGACTAGCAAATGAATTGAATTACATCAGACAGATCAATCTCCTATTCAATGACAGGAAAAATGGAAGATGGGGAGAAGAACTTACTGGGATTGATCGATGAAAGAGTGGCTGTCTGTGAGAAATCACAATTCCAGGGATTTTTACTAGAAGATTGATACAAGAGATTCATGGCATAAGAAGCATGCGAAGCTACGGTGTTCGGCTCAAAGCAAGTCCCACCAGGTTGAATTGGACTACAATCTATCCCCGGCTGCCCACAGACGTAATCAAGATTCGCCTGCAACTGAGCGTCTGATACACCAGACTTCGGCACACACCAAGCTCCTTTCTTCGGACTTGGCAATGGAGAATTTGGCAATGGAGTTACAGAAGGTTTCGGTGAAGGAGCAGTCGGAGTAGTCTTAATTAAAGAGAAGAAAAAAAGAACACAATCAAGTTACGAAACAGAGCATTTAGAACTTAATCCTGCAATAAAAAGAGTTCTGTTCTGTTCTGTTCTAACCTCCGTGCTCTTGGAGAGGCCAACATCGTAAGTCGAAGAGAGATCAGTCTTGAAAAGACCAAACGATCGCTCAGACATAGGTCCAGGTTTCAAATCTTCATCGTACAAGGCGAAGAAATATGTGTCCACTGATTTACCAGGCATCAATGGTGTGCCAACCATTGATCGAAGGTGTGCGATCAAATTACCATTATAAGCTTTGGCATTCTCAACACTCGGCCCTACTTCGTCACCGTCTCCCTTGTACGGCCACCCAGTTTCAGCAACCACAATTTCAACATTCTTAAAGCCCATCGAGTTTATTGCGGATCGAACAGCATCAACCTGAGCATCGAACATGTTCATGTACTTAATCTGAGTGTTCCCATCAAGACGTCCTGCATTTGGTTGGAAAAGGCAAAAAGCCAGAGTCTCAGGTCTGGGGTCGCTCCGGTACGCGAAATACGGGTATGGGTTGATCTGAAAAGGTGTACCCGTCGCGTTGTTAAACTCCAGTAACCCCTTGATCAAGTCACTCAAGCTCGGGTCAAAGCTTCCAGACGACGGTGGCTCCGATTGTTTCAGCAACGTCATGGGGTGAACAGTGGACACCTTTATTTTACCACCAAGTGATGCTTCCTCGAGGGCCTTGTTGACATTTTGCATCGCCGGCAATAGGTTAGTCATTAAATTCCTGTCGCCGAATATGAACACTTCGTTACCGACATTGATGAGTGAGATTTTGCTGGATGGATAAAAGGGCAAGACGTTGCTGTTGATCCAGTTCTTAGCGAAGTTGGGGTCCGAGGCTAATGCCGGAATGTCACCGTTTGCTACACCAACGGCGATTTCTATTCCGGTGTTAGCTAAAGCTTTGATAATTTCCGGGTCTGAACCGTACAGACGGACCTTTTGGATGGTGGTTGATTGGAGGAGCTTTGCGGTGGCTGACGGTGGTGGCAGGTTGTCCGCAACTTGGCCGTAATTGATTCCTATGAACGATTGCGACTCTGCATCGAAAACAGAGAAGCCGAGACTCCATCATCATCGTCATAAACTCGAATATATGAAAATTTTCGTGTTCTGGAGAAGGGTTAAATCATGAATTTTGTTCTGTTTTCTATCTAGAAAAACAGAAAATGATCCAATAGGCCTCAAAAACAGAGCGATGTAGCAACTAAATCATAATTCTGATATGCGAACAGCTTTTGTCAGCCATTTTCAGAGCTTATTGAAGGAGAAAGATACAAGCTTTAAGATCCAAATGGAAATTACAAACTTACTAGCGGTATTCACAGTCTGGAAGAGAGAAAACAGGAACAAATAAACACTGTAAAGGAGGACCGCCATAGCTGAGGAGATGCTCTGCTTCGCTTAAGCTTTAATAGTATATTTAGTTATTTACAGGAAGATGAAACGAGAACTTTAAATAGAAAGCCCCAAGAGGGGAAGGGCACAACTGAAGTATAATGATTGCCGGGGTGGCAGAAGTGGCAGTAATTCTGACTCCACGTGGAAGCTGGAAGTTCTAAAGCATAACATGACCTAAGATGAGACAGACGCACTTTGCTGTCTTTTTAACTCAAACTGACGAAAATGCCCCCTCAATTCTGACCGTTACCTTTCAAGATCAACGCCATTAATATAGGCCACGTGCTAAAACGGTACTGTTTCAACTTTCCTTTGGCTTTTCATTGATTTTTATATTCAACGGAAACTGCAATAATTACCTAATTTGTCTTTTAGGGTGACTCAATTGTGATATTATTTTATATTAAACTTTATTATTAATTAGAGAAACTAAATTATTATTTGAGTTAAGTTTGTAGATTAACTAATGAATATTATTGAATATTTAATTATTCATTTAAGAATTAACATAAAAATTATAGATTTTCCTTTGAAACAACAACTAACACTCAGTATGAATTTTGTTGATACTAAGATCTAGAAAAGTCCACCACTTAGGAAGTGGTTGAGTTAGCGGAGTAGAGAGATATGAGGTTAAAAGGTTTTGTGTTCAATTCCTTCCATTTATGATCTCTCGATCGAGCTTATTATATAGGGTTTATCTAGTGCGGAGTACTTGATTGATTTGATTTATAGGCTATTATGTCAATTCGAAGACTTACCTAGTATACATCCAAAGGATAACGACTGCAAGTTCTTTCGTTTCTTAAAAAAAAACCCATAATGTGCAGACAGATATTTCAATTACTACAAATAAGTTATACCATATAATTTTTTTATGTTTTATCTTTAAAATTACTCGCATATTTCAATTACTACGCGTAAGGTTCTTAATTTTTTATTTTGAATATTTCATTCTTTGAAGTTTTGATCCATCCAATGGGTTGAATTTCTCATTCAAGAATTATTTTTAATCCAATCCATAGGAATCAACAAAAAAGGTTAGTCCCTTATAAAAAATAACAATTTTTTACATATTAGTTTTATAAAAATAATTTGATAAATAATAATGTATTTATGTATTTTTATTATCATTTTTACTTAGTATTTTTCATTACTACTATTTATTTATTTATTCTTTACTATTTATTATATATATTTATTTGATTTGATTTTTTGTTTTTTTGCTTTTATTATGATCCATGTGAGTCATTTGAAAATAATTTCTCTACTAGTTAGAGATAAAATTGCGTACTATCAAATTTTCTCGGACTCCACACTTCCCTGAAATTTTCACTTTGTGTTATTATTGTTGTTGTTATAATTTGATAAATAATAACTGATTATTTTTCTGGAGTTTCTAAAAATAATATTTAAAAAATTATTTTTGTAAAAACAAATTGTAGAAGAGGTTGATAAAAGGAAGAAGAAAGGCTCGAAAACGTAAGGGTGACAACTTACTCTTCCTTATGTGTTAAGAAAGAGCATTTTAAGGCGAACATTTAAAACAACAAAAGTGAGGGTAGGGCGTATACCACAAGAAGAAAAGAGGAGAAAGTAAAGCATATTATATATATATATTCAATTCAACCACTCTAAAGAAAAAGTGTTTGTGGCATCACGATGGCTTCGGGAAAAGGGCGCTAAAGGCATCGCTGCTTTAAGAACGTGGACATAATTGATCCACAAGTAAGCATTTAATAAATAGGAAAAGCAATATTCTTTTATAAAATAACTATTTGTGATTTAATATTCTTAAAAGACGGGAAAAGGTAGAAATTGTTTTTAACGTTTATTTAAAATTTTTAAATTCTTTTTTGTCGTTAATTAATAATATCACATTATACCTTAATATTTTAAAAATAATATTGATAACACCATAAATTTTTATTTAGTTAAGTTTTTATAGCTTTTATTATAAAAGTCATAAATTTAGCCTATATTATATTGCAATTAAACAATTTAAAACTATTTGATATTAGAAATATTTTTTAAAAAACTTGTTAAAGATATAATTTTTACCTTATTATTGTTATCTCTATTATTACTTTCAACGTGTAATAAGTATTATTTTAGTAACGTGAAGTATTCTAATAAAGTGTAGAGTCTAAAAAGTTTAATAGTACACAACCTTATTTTTAATTAATGACGATGTTGTTTCCAAATGACATTAAAATGCAACTGAGTATTATTTTAATAACATTATGAAGTTGTCTTATTATTATTCTTATATGAAAAATGAAAATTCTCATTTGTCACATCTATTGTGTTGAATACAAATTTAACATAATAGATGTATACCAATTATTTAATGAAGATATGATAATTTATTTTGAGGATATTAATTTATAAAATATTTAATAATAAATTGAAGAGTTTTGATATAATATGGAGGAAATTAGATTGAACCTAAATAAATTCATATACAATAAGACATCAGATCTTAACTCAAAATCTTAAGACAATGGGTTATGAATCTTATCATTGTATATAACTCACTTTATCTTTATATCTCTTTTTGACCTAGATAACTCTACTCCTAACATTTTAACATAGATCAAACAAAAAAATAAGTGCTTGTGTTTCATTTAAAAGGAAGCAATATTTTAATAATGCTTTATGTTCATTTGATAATATTTTATGCCCATGTTTTAAAAATCGGATCGAAACTACCTATTTGATCAAAATAAAAATAAATCGGCTTGATTTTCAGCGCAAGTTTTATTATATAATTTTTGTGATAAAAGGAGGTTAAAAAGAACAGGTTAATAATATGTGGGACCCACCTGGATGTCTTCCTCTCCTTTGGACTTACGTATGGGACCACCACAAGTATCTTCCCTCACTTATTTTTTAAGTTTTGGTTGAGATTTTTAACTAATTTTTTATCAATTTTTTTTAATTCTCACATATTTTAATTAATAAATTATATTTTCCAAATTTAAATTTTTATTTATTATTTTTATTTAATTTTTTAATTATTGTGGATAAAAATAAATTACTATTTTCTTAAAAATAATAAAATTTTAAATATACCTACAAAATCATATTTGTCAAAAAAGACGTTCTTTATTTATCTCCTTATTTTTATTAAATTTTTTAATTATTTTTGTTAAAAAAACTAATTATTTTTCATAAAGAATTTGTTTATTAAATTTAATTATTAATTAATATATATAAGTCATTTTGCTCCGGATAATTTTAGAACGTGTCAAAAATAATATTTAAAGTATAAAGAAATATGTTTAAAGGAAATTGAAAAAGACATTGGAATAAAGTTAGAGTTTGATTGACTTTCTTTGAACATACCTCACTTTTTATGAGTCTTTAAATAAATAATAATATAGAATATAATTTTATTTTTATTATTATTTAAATTTTTATGTTAGATTCAATTTTAGCGCAATTTTATTTTCAATACAATATTTTATTTTATTATTATTTATTATATACTAGTTTTATAACGGTTTAGTACCAATCAAAATTTTAAACCTTAAATATTTTCTTTGACCGATTCAATGTGTGATCCAATTTTTAAAAAATTATTCTATGCAAGTTTGGTTGTAATTAATCAATTATATGAGCTTACTCTACCAATTATAATAACCATGTTTTTGTATCTTTAGTCATTGTTTTGGGTTTCTCACGTGTTAGTCTTTTCCAACCCTTTATTTTAAAACCAAACCTCGGAGAAAAAGAGTGAAATATTCTTTTACTTACTTTCTCCTTTATTTGGCTGAGAGGGGGAAGCAAAGAACAAATGAACGTGCAATCCAACTTGAGAGGACAAAACTCCAACTTTTGGTTGAATTCACGGCAAAGAAAAAGTAATAGCCTTTTTATGTGAAGTACAGTGGTAGATATAATAAGCAGTAAACGTAAAAGATATAATAAAACAAAATAATAATAATAAAAGATGCATATTAAAATAATAAAGTTATAAAAATAAAATAGATATAAAAATAGACATAAAAGGAAACAAAATAAAAATAATAAATAAATATGTAGAAATAAAAAGTATAACATAAGTAATAAAATAAATAACACAATAAATATAAAACAAGATAAATAATAAAATTTAAAATTAAAATAAGTAAATAAATACACAAACAGAAAATGATCCCTATTAACACCAAAATGCACATATTTATTCACAATGGTAAATACTCTAATTGTTAAAGATGATTATCGCTTTATTTTGTAATTTCCACCTTTTTGTGAATGAATACACTACTTATTAAAAAAAAGAGTAAATAAATAAAACAAACTAGTTAGTACGAGAAAATATTTAAGTTAGCTAAGGAAATACCTAGGCTAAATAATTAAAAGGAAAGAAACACATATTAAATATTTAGCCTAAATATAAAATATAAGATTCGAAAGAAAATGAGGTAGATTATACGAACATTAAACTGAAATTGAATTTGTATTCATTTTTGGGATGAGTAAATTTTGAAAAACTTGATCAAATTTTGTTTTAATCAATTAAAAAATTATTTAGTTGTTATCAATTTTTTAAATTAATTTATTTTAATAAAATAATATCTCCTTATTAAATCAATACAATTATTTTATTTATATTTATATTAAAAAGTCAATGTAAAATTTAAAAAATATTAGTTTCCAAATTTTATAGAATAATTTGTATCTATTAATTTCATACTTAATTTAAATATTTTTGTCACACTAATTATTCTTGTAAAATATTGCATTTTTAAATATTTAATACATTTCATTATGGGCCTCAAAGGTATCTTTAACTTTGATAGTTTGGACAAGGCCTCTAACTAATTGCCCATTCCCCAAACTTTTTCCTCTATCGACATTCAGCTTCATCTTCATGATCCAGCAGTTTAATGAAACTAAACTTAATCTCTGGCACTTGATGAGCATAAACGCCGACATCCTTAGTTCACAAGACAAATTTGAGATTTTTGAAAGGAATGTCATTGCATAACAGATAAAAAGAACAAGAACATATAAACTGAGCCGACATCATTTCATTAGTGTTTGACTTTTCGAAAGAGTTGACTTTTAGAAGGAACCAAACCTTATCTGTTCAGTTTATAAATGAAGAGTCCCATGTCTAGCTTCTCGTAAACCCTTTTTGCTTACCCTTTGCTTAGCTGAAAATGGTCGATGCTATTATTTCTACTGTGGTGGCCGATCTAACCTCCATGGTGCTTAGTTCCATGACAGAAGAGGTGAAGTTGGTGAGTGGAGTGAACGACGAAGTTAAGAAACTGGTGAGCAATTTCAAATCCATTCAAGCCTTACTAGATGATGCAGAGGAACAACAAGTGAAGGAGGTTTCTGTCAGGAACTGGTTGTTTAATCTTAAAGCTGTTTCTTACGACATGGACGATGTTTTGGATGAGTGGAAAACCTGGATTCAGACATCACAACTCCAGCATGAACCCGATCCTCTCAAGAACAAGGTACTCTCCTTCTTTCGCTGCATCTGCTTTACTACCAGTGATGTTGGTCTTCGTCACGTAGTTGGTGGCAGAATAAGATAAATAAGACAAAGACTAGATGACATTGCAACTGATAAAGTTAGGTACCAACTTAATTCAACCGACAGATCTGAAAAACATGTCGAGAGATATGTTACCACATCCTTCATTGATACACAAGAAGTGAAAGGTAGAGAAGAAGAAAAAGATAGGGTCAAAAGCAAGATATTTAGTGGAGCATCCAAGCTCCAAATCATCTCTCTTGTGGGGATGGGGGGAATTGGAAAAACAGCCCTTGCAAGATTGATTTACAATGACAATGACATACAAGATCATTTTGAGGAGAAAATATGGGTGTGCGTTTCCGAACCTTTTGATGAGATGCGTATTGCTAAAGCAATTCTTGAATCTCTTCGTGGTTCTTCTACGCATGATTTTAGAGAATTAGATAATATATTAAAAGATATTCGTGCAATTCTCTATGAAAAAAGATTTTTGCTTATTCTTGACGAGGTTTAGAATGAGAATCCAAATAAATGGAAGGAGCTGAAACATTCTCTCACATGTGGTTTATTAGGAAGTACAATTTGATAACCACTCGCAAAGAAAGGGTTGCATTAGTCATGGGGTGCAATAACGAGAGTATACATAAGATAGGACTTTTGAATTCCGAGCAATGTTGGTCAATAATTAGGCAAATCGCATTTGTCAATGGTGAACATGATAAATTGGAGAGGATAGGTAAGAAAATTGCAGATAAGTGTAAGGGTTTGCCTCTTGCTGCTGCTACTATAGGAGGACTCTTACGCTTTAAGAAATCAATAAAAGAATGGTCAAGAGTCTTGGGAAGTGAAGGATGGGAAAGTGATGATCTCTTGGGTCCTTTGAAACTTAGTTATTATTATTTGCCATTACCATTAAAGCAATGTTTTTCATATTGTTCTATCTTTCCAAAAGATTCTAAGATTGGGAAAAGAGAATTGATTGGTATGTGAATGGCACAAGGTTACCTAAAAGGAAAAGAAAAAGATGAAGATTTGGAAATAATCGGCGAGACTTATTTCGAGAATTTAACCGCACGCTCTTTGCTTC
The DNA here is from genome assembly GCA_026284645.1 of Erythroxylum acuminatum. Classification (NCBI taxonomy): domain Eukaryota; kingdom Viridiplantae; phylum Streptophyta; class Magnoliopsida; order Malpighiales; family Erythroxylaceae; genus Erythroxylum; species Erythroxylum acuminatum. The sequence goes on along the minus strand of JANKOD010000006.1, from coordinate 2,152,772 downwards.
AACCTTTGCCCAAGAATCATGATACTTGTATGTTGCATGACATGGTGAGTGACCTAGCTCAAACATTTACCAAAAATGAGTGTTTGATCATGGAGGTTCTAAACAATACAGATACTATTCAAAACTCTCTATGTGTAGAAGTTCGTCATTTAACTTTAATACTTGCACAAGATGTTTTAGTTCCAGTGTCTATCTATGGTCTCAATAAATTACGCACTTTGATTATTCGATTATTTGAGATCAAGTCTGTCATCGGTGGTTGTTCTTCCCCTTGAGAGTATGTTTTATTGTTTGATTCGTCTAAGAACTTTAGATCTTCACAAGTGTGGCATTAAAGAAGTTCCATCTTCAATAAGTAAATTAGTTCATCTCAGGTGGCTTGACTTGTCTGAGAATTATAGTCTACAGAAGTTGCCTGAAACCTTGTGTGAGTGTTACAACTTGCAAACATTAACTCTTGTCTATTGTGTCAATCTTGAAGAATTGCCCCAAGGCATTGGGAGACCATCGAGCTTGATGTACTTAGATATGGAAGGTTGTCGGAAAATAAAGTATCTTCCAAAAGGAATAGGAAATCTCTGGCGTCTCAAAAGGTTGAGTAACTTCATCTTAGGCGTTCATGAGAACGAAGCATCTGTTGCTGATCTAGAGAAGTTGAATAATCTTAGAGGGACTTTGAGCATAAGGGGTCTCGGAAATGTGAGAAAGATCGAAGAAACCAAAGCCATACAATTGAAGAAAAAGAAGAACATTACCAGATTGAAGTTGAATTTTCATTTTGATGGAGATTTTAGGCTGGAAGATGAAGAAGAGTTACTTGAAACTTTAGAGCCAGATTTGGATTTGGAAATGTTACGCATACAGAAGTACAATGGCAAAACGGTGTTCCCAAGTTGGATGATGAAGTTGAATCTACTCACAGAGCTTTGGATCTCTATCTGCGAAAATCTTCAAGAATTGCCTCCATTGGGGAAGCTTCCATTCCTTGAAGAATTATACTTAGGGTACATGAGAGTGAAAAGGGTAGGTACTGAATTCATGGGAATTGAAGAAGAAGAAGAGAAAGATTCACCGATGGTGGCATTTCCAAAACTAAAAAAGCTTGTGTTTTCTGAGTTATCGGAGTGGGAAGAGTGGGACGATGGGTGGTTGACAGAGAGAATTAAGAAGAAAAATACAGTTATGCCATATCTGCGAGAGCTTAGTATTTGGGGGTGTCCGAGGTTGAAGACGTTGCCGCATCATCTGCTGTCGCCTTGTGTTCTTCAACAACGACTAGAAGAACATAAACTCTCTCACATACCTCATGTCACATTTAAGGCAAGAAGGTACCTTTTAAAGAAAAGGTAATATTCTAAATTCTTTATTTATTTCTTTTTCAATTAATTGTATTTTTTAATATATTGTCTTTTTTAATTTATAAACAAAATAATATCATAGATAATATTCTATTTTTAATATTGTAATTATTTTAAGAAAAAATTATATTAATTACTCTATATTAACAATATATTAAAATATAATTACTTTATTTTGAAAAAAATTAATTCTAACTTAAAATTTTAATATTTATTTTGCATATAATTAGTTTTTTATTTTTAATTAACTAACATGTAAAAGCAAAGATGGTAATATATTTAACGAATTATTTCTTTAATTATAGAATGAAATGACATTATTATATTTAACTTAAAATTTAGTTAATTCATATTTAACTTATTACTTTGCTAGTAGCCCAAATGTTGAAGGATGGTCAGCTTCTAGTACCTGATTGGTCACATGAGCTACTCTATTTACATCAATGAATTTCACTAATAAATCTTAATAGAATTGCATCACATGAGCTATCCCTAGTCAAAGGGCATACGTGGGATAACATTACCAAAGTACTTGTATTATTTACACCAGTGAATCAAGAAAGACTCTTCTCGTTGTGACTTTTAAGCTCGTGAAATATTTCTTATTTATTTGATAATATTTTTATTTTTATTTAGAATTAAATTAGGTATGTACATTGCTTCTTCCATATTTTAATGTATTTGAAAAAAAATCATAGAAAAGGCAAAAGAAAAGAAAATTACAGAATTGTTGGAAAAATCTTTGTTTCTTTCTCTTAGCGAAGGAATTCTGTGTCATATTAGATCGTTATAAAATTAGTTAAAGATTAATAAATTTAAAGAATTAAAAATATGATTAAAAATATTATATTACATATAGAAGAAATTAAAATTTAATTGAAAAAATTATTAAAAATGAATGAATTAATTTTAATTTATACAAATTTATTAATTTACAAAATTAACAATTAATTAATAAAGCAAAAATAATTCTAACTAAAAGTAAATAAACTTACAATCAACCAATTAAATTGGTTTAGTTAATTACTGATTATTCCTCTCCTAGTGAGAAACGAGATATTTTTTTCCTCTTTCGTGGTCACCATGCCTATTACCTACCGTTCCGAAACATGTGGCGTATAAGCAACAGTCCAGGCCCAGGGGGTCGAGAACCTTCTAGTTAATAGTGGATCAGTCTTCGAAGTCGATACAATCACAACCGCTTTGATCCATCTAGATTTCTTTTATAAGCAGGTTTTCTATGTTTTTGTTTGTTACGCCTCTCTCCTTCGAGGCGGCTTTAGCCTTTAGTAGTTCTTATATATAGGCCTCTCGCGCCTTATTTCCAGTTGCTCAACCTACCTCTGATCCCAATTTATTTAGATCTGGAATTGGTATACTTATGATACATGGTTCGCCGGTGATCCGAGGATGTTGGAAGCTTCTTAGCTCAATTGGCTAGGTGTAAGGAGGTATGTTTCTTTCTTTCTTTTTTTTTAAATTTTTAATTGCTTGAGATCTCTTAGGTTGATTGGACCTGTTTGGTTTATTTATAGGTAATACACGCTTGCTTTAATTCTAATAAGAAGGTTTGTGTATCGTTGGCCTTTAAGATGAGCTTGAGCTTCTGATACTTTGCCTATAGCTATTTGAATATGATTCCGTGCTCTCATGCATCTCCATGGATTGTGTTTTGTTGAGCGATCTGTCGAGGTATTTTGAGTCGTTTCATGGTTTCTTGTGCTTAGTTTTTGGTTTAGGAACCAATTTTGTCTCGTATATTTAACTTCTCTCGTGTTGAGAAGCTTATATTTGTGGCCGAATTGTGCTGTATTTGCTTACTGAATTCTTGTGCTTTTACGCAATTTTGTGATTAAACAGATATGCCTCATATATTTAGGTTGACGAGATAATATCTGACGTTTAATTGATATGCATTAACTTGTTGCCTGTAAACAGCTGCCATGCTTCATCTTCTCGGAGTCGGAGTCATCCATGGACGTGATTTACAGCTAATGGTGATGGATTGGTAGCAGTCGTCTTCTCTTGGTTAGCCACGTCGTGAAGATTACTGCAAGCGTCGAGGGTGTATGATAATATGGTATAAATTTGTTTTTGGTGTTTGTTGGAAAATAAAAGATTAAAAACTTCTTTCCCTAATGTTTAAGGTATAACTACATGGTAGTAGATGATGATTAGATGGCAAGCGATTAATGAATAGGGATTAGAGATGTTGACTTGTTGTATGTTATTTTGTCCCAGGAGTCAGGACCTTTGCCATGACAGGTGCGCTTGCATGGCAGGTCAAAATCCTTAATAAAAAGTACTTTTTTGGGGTTTTGAGGCGGAGATGGCACGGGGTTTTATTTATTCCCCCGGCTCTCCTCCCTGTTTGTGTGTGCGTTTTTTCTTTGCTTTTCTTCTTTCATTCTCCTCTATTTCCATATACTTATGCACCAATTGCCGGACCTGTTCATTGGATGGACTATAAGTATAGCTTGCAACCAAGGCAAAAAGGCTTCTTCATGCTGAATTTGTGGTGAAACTGGCTTTGAGGCTAAGTGATGCCCTAGGCATTCTATCCTCTCATTAGGAGCAAAGTGGATAACTTACGTTGACCAAGGTTGGTTATAACTTCCCATCAATTCTGTTAAATATTCATGATTGAGTAGAACACTGAACATCATTGATAGCACAGATGGAAAACTTAAAATCGGTGCATGCCTTAGTGATCATTTTCAATCTCACAACATTAATATTACAGATTGATCAAGTCACATGCTTCATCAGAGAACACCATTATTGCCGATTGAACTGATTAAAGGCTGAAGTTCAACAATGACCATTCTCAATCTCAACTTTAGGTAGTCTGCATCGTTCTGCCACTTCTATTTGGTTGCATAAGTTAAAAAAATCTTAACTTGCCTTTGGCAAGAACAAATCTCATGAACTCGTGCACACTTATGTCACAAGCCGCAGTTATGCTTTAGTCTTAATTTTGAGTTGTGTTGTTGACAAGCAAATGGTTAGAGAGGCGGCAGGTGGATCTATTCGCTATTTGCATGATTATTCCCAATATATTCATTAGCTGAGATTTCAGTTGACTAATTTATATACGAGGATCAGGCTTTTATTTATTTCATTAATCTATGCACATAGAACATATGGACTGATATTGTGCACCAATTGCAACTTGGAGTTTGATAAAGTATCCTATTACAAATCCCTGGCTGTGCCCACAAATGTATCGCATTACCACTAGCATTTGTATTTACATCGGGTTTTTGATAATTTTAGAAGAATACCCATGGGTATTGGCTATTTATGGTTCGCTGGTCTTATATAATAACAAAAAAATAATTATTATTATTATTTAAATTATTACTTATGCTTAGCATTTTCTATTAGTTTACATGCCTCTGCTGTTGTGTGCTGATTTTGTAAGTGTTCGAGGACAGCTATATTCATTCTTGTATTACAAGTCAAAAGTGTAACGCTTGTGTAGTTTCCCATGAATGTAGAAATGGAATATGTATGAAATGTAGAAATTGAATATGTAATTGTCCCAACAATTGTCTGGGATACGTCCAGCCCTCGGGGGTGAGTTTGAAGAAGCTTATTGCAGACCAGCTGGGAGTCGTGTTTAGTTCGATTTGAGAACAAAGGATTCCAATCCTCTTGATTTCAATTCAAAACGTGAGAGGGATTGACTGAGGATCACGGCAACTGCTTCAGCAAGTGAGCTTTACTTTTATCCTGTTTCTATAATTTGTCTATTTCAGCTTCTTAGGCCGAGAACTTTGCACCTGGCGACGACCAATGACAACCTCTCTCATTCCTGATCGGTGCTGTTGGATCGGTGACAGGACGATAGGTGGTGTTGCGAGGTATATGAGTTTGTGGAGACTTAAGTTTTGCTCTAGAAGGGATTATTGGATTTGATTGGCGTTGGAAACCGTACAGTAACGAATGAGATTCTCATTTAATGTCATCTATCCTGCGTGGAAGAGAGAGCATCGTTGTTCGTAGATGATCGATGGAGTAGAGTTGCCTTTTTGAGTTGCAGGTTATTTAAATTTAAGATCTTATAGCTCGCGAACCATGTGGTCATGGATTCTCTGTATCTTTTCACTGATTCTGCTTTATATTTATACTGAAAATGTAGGTAACTACGAAGATCCATCTCTTTGCTCCTACCTAAGATTTGAAGTCCGACCAAAGATTTGAAGGTACTTTCTCATTTCGTTCGAAAAAGGATAAAAATGAGTATTTACTAATATCCTCTGGGTTCGAAAGTGGCCTAACGGATTGTTTCTTTACAAAGAGATGTGGCTAATATATCGCTTGGAGAAATCTACTAGCTTGTTTTAGCCTCTCTTGATAAAGTATGTGATCAACATGTTTTATTCACGAACATCATTAAGGTTGATTCAGTTCTCAAACAAACTTGTAAGAAGTCTTATTTTCAAATCAAGTGCAAAGAGCAGAAGACTTTTGTGATTATCACAGCAAGAAGAAAGTTTATCTTCGACAAGTCTATCCTAGAACTGAGCCTCCTAAAAGGCCTTGTGAAGGGAAGAAGCATCGAACTTATACGATCATCACGCTATACTGACGCATACTTGGATGATACACTACTTAGTCGTACTGACGTAATGGCATCTTACGTTTCAAGTTTGAATTCCCGAAAGATAACGGGATGCGGCTTGGAAGCTATTGTGTCAGCATGGCTAAGCAGTGCGTCATTAAAGTATGCGCAAGTGGAGCGTGGTGATAGTATAAGGAATTCGGTGCTTCTTTCCTTCACAAGGCCTTTCGGGGGGCTTAGTAGGTTGTTTAAGTGATTTGGTATGTTAAACCTTCACAAGGTCTTTTGGGGGGTTCAGTGGTATCAAAGTCACCGGATTTCGGCCGCTCTATGTCTTAAATTCAAATCCCCAAAAGATTCAAATCCCCAAAAGATAACGGGATGAAACTTAGAAGTCATTGCGTCAGCATGGCTAAACAATGCGTTATCAAAGTATGAGCCAATGGAAGTCATCGTGGTTGTTCAAGTGATTTGATGTAATAGCCCTTCATAAGGTCTTTTGGGTGCTCAGATTCTGCAAACAAATCGGTTGCGACAAGCCTTTCAGAAAAACATATGTGAGCAAGAATGGCAAGAAGAGAAGAATGGTTTGATTCTTAAAGAAATCTTCACGTTATAAGAAAGCTGATCGTCTCTGTAGACAATCAGGAAATTTTGCACGTATTTGCCTTCGTAAAACTTAAAAAGATGTAAGTTATTAAAGCAGATGGTAATCAATTTTGCCTATTCATTCTTTCAATAACTTTGAAGCTCTGATTAAAGAATTTGTAAAGAAATAATGGTCTCCGGTTTCAGGTATGAGATAAAAGTATATCAAAGATTAATATCTAACCCATTGGATAGGCATTTCGATCTAAGTGGGCATGAAGCCATTGCGATCTCTCTCTATGCTGACTGTTGGACTGTCCTCAACCTAGGGCCTCTGCGTATCTCCGGTATGTCTCAACTTTATCTTGCTTGGTTTTGTGAAGGATCTATTAGCTTAAACGTGGTTAGAGCGCCTAAGCTGAAAAACTTAGGAGGTTGGTGGTTCGAATCCACTTGGATCCCCTTTGTCCCTGTTATTATGAAATTTTGTTTTAATAACATTGTTTTAAAGTTAGGTCCAGCTCATTTCATGAAAGAGTTCGGTCTGGTTGTTTGATGAAAGAGTTAGGCTGGTTGGCAGCCAGCTCGGCCTAATTTGATCCATAGTGTTACCGAACATGGTGGCATCATTTGTCAGCTCTCTCGAATTCTGATTTCATTTGCACAAGTGTTGATTTGCTTTGCTTCAATGGTAAGTATTTGAATAAATTGCATTATTTTCAAAGCTTACACTTATTCAAAAGTGCAGAACATGCCGTTTTTGACTCGCGGGGGTTCTTCTGATCTGTCACATCACATAAACTGTATTAGTTAATACAAAACTGACAGCTATGTGTTCCCGACAAGTTTGGGATAGTTTAGTACGTGCATATCGTGACAGGTTTGGTTATAATATAAAGTAAGCTTTTTTTTGTCTTAGATCAGGGCACCGGGTGAACCCAGTGACTAATTCCCTCGCTGACTTATAGGCACCTCACAGGGTGGAATAGCTGGCTCAAAAATTTAAGGCTGCTTTATACCCAAAGATAAGGATCAAATCCCTGACCTTTAGTTAAGGATGGATGAGTCCCTACCACTTAACCACACCCTTTAGATTATAACGTAAGCTTTTAATTACATCTTTAAAAGTTTCAAGTTGTAACATTGACAAATATGATTGAGAAAAATGATATTACGGAACTCATTGACTAATCAAATAATTATGTACGACCTTTGACCAAGACTGAGACATGCTAGAGTGCGCGTGCGAAACGTGACAAACAAGCACATAAGTCGGAATGGCGTTGATGGCGGTGAAGGAGAACAGCATGTGGCTGTAGCAAAGTCCAAAACGTCCTGACGCCGGACCCAGGTATCGTGGAAGCAAACAAATCGAATAAACAATCGGACATGAATCACACCTTAACATTTTTTAAAAAATAATTAAAATAATTTTTTACTGCTAATTTAATTTTTAAAAAAATATTAATAACAAAAGGTTAACTGTTATTTAAAATAATAAAATTAAATTTATATCAATTTATATTAATAAGAATTTTAAGATTTAAAAGGTTTAATTTAAAAATGATTAAAGAAGACTATAATTGAAAAAGAAGACTGTTAAATGAAAATTAATATATTTATTTTAATTTTTATAAAAAAGTTGATTAATTAATAAATTGATTAGTTTTTATCAAAAAAAATTATTAAATTAAATCAAATTAAAATATTAAAAACTGAACTGAAAAATCAACTCAATTGTTCCTGTTAAATATATATTTCATACATTGAATCTACTAAAATTCAGTTTTTAATTTATTTATTAAATAAATAATAAATAATATAACGTTAATATTAATGTGATATTTAATTAATGAACATTTTGAACATTTTTAAATTGTTAGGGTTCATATTTTATTTTTATGTTAATGTTCAGTATTATGCTACCTTTGTATTTTTTAAAAAAAAAAGAGCAAAATGGTATCAAAAACAAGATTAAAGGTTTAATCAGAGAAATACGATACAGATAAAAAATTCTGTGAATCTTGTTTCAGACGAACTCGTTTCATGTTCTTGAGGAGTTCTATATGACGACAAGTCTAATAGAACAGGAACCATTTGCTCTCTGAGGTTGTGTTGGTTGGTTACCGGTCTCTGCTTCATTCACTTGGTATGCAAATCCTAACTTGCTGTGTTGATTGATCTGATGAAAAGTTTGTGACTTGTATGTTTTTCCTTTCTGTCTCAGCTGAATCTCTGTTGGGATTGGATGTTTTTCTTTTTCTTCTTCTGTTCTGAGTTCTGACCGATCTTGAGATCTGTCATCTTTTGTCTTTGTGAATAATTGTTCAATTCATACGCCACTTTATGTGAAATATGTTCATCTCCAATATATCTAGAGTTTAAACCCAGGCTCAAGATCAGGTACCGGAACCACTCATGTTTCGTCGTAAGAACACTTCTTCTCACAATCAGGAAGATGAAGCCCTGCACCATCAGGCCAAGGTGATGATTAAATTGCGCGTTTCTGTGTTGATACTGTAATTAACCTGTGTATCCGTTACAATGCTGCTTTGCTAATTTCCTATTTTGGTGTTCAGATTAAGGAGCTTAAGGATGCAATTGGTCCTCTGTCTGGTCGGAATCCCCGGTTCTGCACCGATGCATGTTTCAGAAGATATCTGGTAGCTCGAAACTGGAATGTAGATAAAGCAAAGAAAATGTTGGAGGAGACACTTGAATGGAGATCATCGTACAAGCCTGAGGAAATTTGCTGGGTAGGTCATCTTTAAAACTGAGTGTGCACGTCTTTGACCTTGGAAGTATAAAATTTTTCCCTTATTTCATTGTATTGTCAGCCTGAAATCGCAATCGAAAGTGAGACCGGAAAAGCATATAAAGCTAATTTTCACGACCGCCAAGGAAGGACTGTTCTTATACTAAGACCAGCAATGCAGGTATGGAATTGGAATGACTTGATTCCACTAATTTTTCTTAAATTTGAACTAAATGCCATTGCAACTAATGCAGAATACAACAGGAAAAGAAAACCAGATCCGGCAGTTGGTATACCTCTTAGAGAATGCAATCCTGAACCTGCCACAAGGTCAAGAACAAATGTCCTGGTTGATAGACTTTACTGGCTGGTCCATGGCCAACAGTGTTCCCATCAAGACTGCCCATGAGACTTCCCACATATTGCAGAACCACTATCCTGAAAGGCTAGCCGTTTCATTTATGTACAATCCTCCTCGGATTTTTGAAGCATTCTGGAAGGTTTGAATTCTAATGCCCTCACTGCATTCTGTTCTGTGAAACTTGGAAGTTATTGATCCCCACCCGATTTAACACTTGAAATCATACGGCTTCCCACCAGTACTAGTTGCTGACTTGCTGTAAGAGGCCAATGCTGCCACACACTGATGAAGCTTAAAAATTCCCTCTTCCTTAGTAATGACACAAATCAGCTTAGTGTTCTGATCCAATATATTGCAGGTTGTCAAGTGTTTCTTGGATCCCAAAACTTTTGAAAAGGTGAAGTTTGTCTACCCTAATAAAAATGACAGTGTGGAAGTCATGAAGTCGTACTTCGATGAGGAAAATCTTCCCAAAGAGTTTGGAGGAAAAGCCATATTGAAGTACAACCATGAAGAGTTCTCAAAGTTAATGATTGAAGATGATCTGAAAGCTGCGTCATTCTGGGGATTTGACTACAAGGACTCATGAAGCCAGTAACGGTTTTGATGGAGCTGAAGCGGCATCAAAGTCGGTTGGCTCCCTAATCTCTCCAGCTAGCTATTTGCATCTTCTAATGTGCAGATCTTCATCTTTGGCAACCTTAATTTGGCTACGAACATTTTCCCTTCTCTTAACATTTCTTTTGCTGACACTGCATTTTCATGAAAGGTGTACTTATAAATCAGATCATCCTATTTTCAACGGTATTCATAACTGTATTGGCCACATAGGTTGAACTACTGTTATCCCTTCACATTAGGAAGCACTTTGTCTGTCAAACCCGTCTAGAACACAGTATCTGAAACAAACTACAATTCAAGAGGAAAACAACACAAAGTAGGGGGAAAATCCTAATTCAAAAGTCAAAATATGGTGCCAGATGACCATTTTTTAAGCATGAGAATGTTAGGTGCCTTTGGATTTTCAGAACTGGGTATGCTACATCAGGTAAGAGGGATCAAACAAGCCTTCTTTTGAAGTTTCGCGGGGTTGCTTGGTAAGTGCGAATCAGCAATCCAACTCCTACGCCAATTCCAACACAAATGCCGAGTCCAATCCCTACACCAACCCTGACACCTATTTTGAACCAGGACAATTCGCCATCTTCACTTTCTAAATACTCCTTCCTCCTCCAGTACATGTTACCATAATCTTCTTCAGTTTCCAATTTGTAACTCTTGTACACTGCTACCTGCAAAGCATAATTGTGATGATATCACAAATGAGGTGCAGAATGTACGTTCCTACTATGTAGCCATTAATGACTTAAATCATAGTAGGAGCAAAGATAAGGGTGGCACTAAACTGAACGAAGTTCAATTCTAGAGATATACATACCTCAGAAAAGTGTCGAAGCACACATGCCAAATAATCAAACAGAGGAGATTTTTATGTTGTTTTCAGCTCAAAGGGTTGAGCTTTACTTAGATCAAACTAAAGAAATTCCAGTCCATGGAAGGAAGATTATAGAGCTGATTAATCGTAGCCTACATATCAATATCCCAAAAAGTGCAAATTTCTCGGGACAGAACCAAAATAGGCCCTTTACATGGAACAGGAAAGAGCACATGCAGCTCTGCAGATTGTGTGCTTTTATAAACTATATTGATTTAGAGACCTCTTACACAGTATCAATCAGTGAACAAAAATTGTTTCAGTTGCATTGAATTATATTTACCTATAAGCATACAAAGATCCATCTAAATGATTTTTGATGTGTGCTTCAGGATCTTCCATACTTGGAGACTCAGAAACATTAAATACTTTGCTCCGATATGCTTACATAAAGCTGAACGAGAATTAATATGAAACTAAAGGGACTAAATCCAACAAAACACTCGGTAACCTGGGAGGGACCACTTGTGGAAAGCAGCCTCCTTCCGTTAATGTCAGACTCAGAGCCTGCCAGTGAAAGGATATTGAAAACAATGTAACAGAAAGGATGAGGAGAGGTAGTTGAGTACTATCTCAGAGCTTGGAGACAGTGCTCTACCCATACCCGTGTCATCTAGGATAAGATGCTCCATGCAAGTTCAAGTATCAATGTCTAATGAAGCATGAGATCCTTTAAGACAGCGAAACATGTTTCAGTACAGGAAACAGACAGCAGTTTAGAACATCCCCTCTAAAGTTAATAATTGGGTAAGTACAGAGAATATCTGCACAGAAACATGGGCTGTTTTGAGCAGTTCAAGACCACTTCTTAATGCAATGTCTGATAATGTAATCAAATGAATTATCGCCAATTTCCAAGAGTTTTACCTTAAGGTCATCACCAGATGAATCGTTTTTGAGGGATTCTGTTGTCTCGTTCTCCGGAATTGCATCCAACAAACCCTTTCTATTATGCTTCTTTCCATAACTAAGCTGCATAGTCTTGGTTAATATGATAGGCATTCCTGAGAAACAGCCTGTAATGTAAACTTCAATGGTTGGTGATGGCGACTTAGGATAGGTGATGTATTTTCCCTTTAAGAAGCCAGTACCATCTGTAATTGCAGATTCATGAGTCATACTCCACCTCTTCTCATTGCCTTTAAACTCCCCATTTGAGCCATTGTTGTTCGACATTTGAAGGACCCCAGAAAGAATAAGACGATCTTTCTCGTACACTTCAAATCATCAACCTGAAAATTACCGATCCTAACATAAAAGACTCTCAAATCAAACCAAGATGAGGAAAATTTGGTGCGAGACTGAAATGGTGAGTATCTGACACTGAAGATTGCAAATTTCTGCTTCACCATTGCTGGATGCTTCATAAGGACCCTCCATGAAGATCATCAGAGCTTAACCCTCACAGAAACCTCCCAACTTAGATTGAACTGGTAACATGTAAAGGACCGTACAAGTGGCAATCAGATACTCAGAAAAAGAAAACTTGTTGCAAAAAGAAGCAAATATTTGTTTACCCAGATGAACCCAAAGAGGAAAAAGGCTTTACGATTGCACGTGAGATTAAGTTTAGAAGAAAGCATAGAAACCCAGAAACAGCCTCGAATCACCTGTATCAAAATAGTAAAGAAGACCTAATATTTAGGAAACAGAAACCCTTAAAAATAGGAAAACGTAAAGAGAAAAAACACAAGAAAGCAACAAACACGAAAGGAGCAATCTTTAACTGTTCTATAAGTCTTGACTGACACCAACGAAACACGCATGCACACGCTTCAACACCTGTTCAGGAACAAGAAAAACCGAAAACTACACACAAATTTAACAAAGAACGAGTCAGAGGTACAAAACCCACGAAGCTAGGCTCAAGTTGACAACACACACATAAAAATCAAGAGATAAAGAAACCATCTTCGTCTGCAAGTTACCTGATTTATCATGTGAGCAGGAGCAACAAACAATGAAACAGAGCAAGCAACCTATGCTCTGCCAAACCCATGACCCATTCACTTTTATTCTTTTTTTGTTCGGGTGATCATCACAAAGAAGAAGAAGGACCTATCAACTCGTTGAATTTGGTGACTCACAACAGAAAAATGCCATTTTCATATACCTAACAGACCAAAATTGCCAGCTTTAACCAAACTAGAATATATTTCCAACCACACTATGAACTAGAGTAAAATTAAGCTCACAAATTTTATAGTTTTCTAATATTATATTGATATAGAAACAATGCAGTAAAGCTTACGAGTTGCATGAATGATGACATTTGTGAGCTGTCCGTACGTGTCTATCCTTGGCAACAATGCGCCGCAGGGAAAGCTATTAATATTTTTTTTAAATCATTTTAAATTTAGATTTAATTTTAATCGATTTGATTAAAAAAACTCATCTAATACAATCGGTTTAATCGTAAAAATTAAAAGTTTTGAACTGTTTAATTTTTTGTTAAATTTACTTTAATAATTTTTATTTTTAAAAACAGATTAATTTATTAATTAATCAGACAAAATTTGTAAATTAATAACTTTTTATAAAGTAAAATGAATTAATTAATATTTATTTAAATTTTTTTAATTAAACTCAAAATTTTCGTTAGATTGATATTTTTTAATTACATTTTAAATTTTAAATTTTATTTAATCATTAGTTGATTTTATGTCGATCAGATCTTAAAATTCTTGTTTTTTCTATTTAACTATTTAACCGAATTTATTATTAATTCAAAATTTCAACTTTGCATGTATCAATATTAGTGATTCAAGTTTAAGGGCTTTAAAACCTTAATTAGTCTTGATATAGTTAGAAATTAAATACTTGGCAATGATAATCTTAAATTACCAAGTGTTAATTTTGGTGTATATGATTGAAAATTTATTACATATTTTAAAAATTTTTAGTTAATATATTCATAAAGAACAATAATTGCTAATATTTTAGAAAATGGGGAATAAGATATAAAGTTGATATGGTGAATTAGTCCAAACATAAGTAGAGGGTTAGGTTTACGCTTGGGTCGGGTTGGGCCAGGTCAATAACGGCCTGTGGCCGGACAGGCAGGAGTTGGCCCGGTCTGTGACCAGATGGGCAACGGACAGGTTAGGCCAGCTCGGCCCATCGGATTATATGTTTTAAAAAGATTCAAAAAGTTATGAGTTTTTTACGTTTCAGTCGGGCCATGCTCGACCTAGCTCAACCCATAGCCCAAAAAACTCGTGTCAAAATTAAGTCGAATCGAACCGAGCTAAAATTGACATTCTAATTAGGTTAAGAAAATTTATTTATTAACGGACGGTGGAAGCCGATCAAATTAAGCATAGACGGACCCCCTATTTCTCACTTATTCTTTGTCGACGATCTCATTCTATTCGCAGAAGCTTCCACTGTTGGATCCCGATCCCGAAGCCCAGTCGCACAGTGCTGGGCTCCGTACCGGAAACCCAACTATCCGGAACGGAAGCAAAGACGGAGGCCGTTGGG
>JANKOD010000006.1:2119449-2131284 GCA_026284645.1 Erythroxylum acuminatum | reverse complement strand
CCTTGGTTCAATTATCCAATTTAATCCTACTTTATACCATAATTTAATACCTTAATCAAACTTGAATTAATACTAACCTTAGCATAATTCAACTGCAAAAATTAAAACATGCCTCAAAAATAACTAAACAGGTTTGGGGTCCAACATCCATAGACCAGATCAAAGAATCACGTGATATGTTAAACACTTTCTGCTCAGCTTTCGGTCAAAGGGTCAATCAGGACAAGTATGTTGCTTTTACTCTAGGAATATTCCGACCACCCGGGCTCACGCACTCAGCTCCACCTTGGGATGCCGACAGACGACCAATTTAGGCCGATACCTAGGCGTGTCGCTTTTGCACGAACGAGTTAGCAAACGAACCTACCAATATATTCTGGACAAGGTTCAACAACGTCTCTCGAGGTGGACAGCTAACGTTTTATCGCTCGCTGGCAGAATCACGCTGACCAAGTCCGTCATTGCAACTCTCCCCACTTACACAATGCAGACAGTCCGCCTGCCGCGCCAACTTTGTGATGCTCTGGAGAACATCATGAGACAATTCCCGTGGGGCGCGACCCCCGACACCAAGAAGACTAGCTTGGTCAACTGGGACACAGTGTGTCTCCCAAAAGAGATGGGGGGACTTGGCATTCTTAAAATCAGGAAAACCAACGATGCTCTACTTGCTAAGCTCGGATGGTCAATGGCTACTAAGCCCAACGCTTTATGGGTTTAAGTTTTATCTGCAAAGTATAACTTTGATGCTAACAACCTTCCGCTTTTCTTTGATGTTACAGGAGAATCGATGATATGGCGGAGTATCAAAGCGACCTGACAGTACATTCTACAAGGCATGAAATGGATGATTGGGGATGGCTCCCACACAAGATTTTGGCTTGATCCATGGGTTGAAGACTGGGGACTCCTTCTCTCTCATGCAGTGGCCCCGATTCCTTCAGAAATCATCGATCTCAGAGTTCAACACTTTATCAACCATCATGGTAACTGGAATTGGGCCATTTTCACCACTTACTCCCGCCGACGATCTATATGGCTATAGCTGGCATCCTTCCGCCTAAGCAGCATTTAAGGCCAGACAAGATTATTTGGGGCCGCACGGAGAACAGTCACTTCACAACTGCTTCAGCTTACTCTCTGATTATGCAACATGAGGAAGTTCCGACAATCACTTACTAGCGGTCTATATGGCAGTGGTCGGGCCCACAACGAATCCGCACCTTTCTTTGGCTCTTATTTCATGATAAACTTCTCACTAATCAACAGCAGGTCCGCAGACAATTCTCTTCGGATGCTACTTGTTACCACTGTCACCTTGAGGAATCCTCTCTTCATGTAGTGCGGGACTGCCCCAAAGCCCGCGACTTATGGTCTAGATTCCCCTCGCAGGTAATCTCTATTGAATTCTTTACCGTGGACACCAAGGCGTGGCTCATTAAGAACCTTCACATGCACCGATTGGTAGGGGGATTCGACTGGGCTATTATCTTTGGCACAGCATCCTGGTTTCTTTGGTCCTGACGGAATAGGGCCATATTCGATGAGCAATTTGCCTGGCCGCCTTCGCTAGACCACCAGATCAAGGAATATGTTCACCACATCCACATGGCAGCAATTTGGCAACAACAAACTCGAATGGAAAATTGCCCCCGACTGGACTTACTCATAGGTTGGAGCACACCTTCCCAGGGCTGGGTGAAATTAAATACAAACGGAGCCAGCAAAAGCTCACGCATTTTGGCCACAACAGGTGGCTTATTCCGAGACAGTTCGGGGTCTTGGTTGGGAGGATTCGTACAGAACATTGGATGGTGTTTCACATTATCAGCTGAACTTTGGGGAGTCCTCTCAAGCCTTACCTTGGCTTGGAATTCGGGCTACCGTCATGTAGAGTTAGAAGTGGATTCGACCACAGTGACCAATATGCTTTCTTCTCCATCGGCGCGAGCTTCATCTCTAAATCCTTTAGTGCTGGGCGTTACTAAATTGCTTACTCGTAGCTAGGTCGTTGTAATTCGACATATTTATAGGGAAAGAAATCGGTGCGCAGACTGACTTGCTAATTATGCCGAACAGTTCAACTTAGGGGTCATTACTTTTGAGCACCCACTTAAGGGCTGCATGCATTTCCTCTTAGAGGATGAGTTCGGGGTTTGTCACCCTAGAGCCAACATGTAACTTGTTACGTTTGTATCCCTTTAAAAAATTATTTATTTATTTAAACTATTACACGCAGGTTGTGGCTAGGTTTAAACTCACTTTGGATCCTTTGTTTACAGGTAAACGTTAGGTCCTAATAGACCGTATCAATTACCCATATGATTCAAGCAAGAGAATGTAGAGTTAGTTTTTCTTTTTTCTTTTTCCAAAAATCTTCATATCAATCCAAAAGGTAGGATTAGTGATGGGTTAAGTTAGGTTTGAATTAATTTTTTAAATCAAATTTAAATTAAATTTTTGTAAATTAAATCGAATTTAAATTAAATTAAATAAAGATAACTGCAATGTATATATGTATCTCTGTGTACAATAGAAGTAAATTTATGTAAGAATTAAATAGTTGAATATAAGTGATTATTAAATGAATCAATAATTTAAAGTAAAACAATTAATTTGACTTAAACAAATAATAATAGTTTTCTAACAATGAGCAAATCCACTAGTTTAATATGAAGTTCTATGTATGTAAATACATATTAAAACCTGTTTGACAATCAATTAATTGCATTAGCTGTTAGCTGATTATATCAGCGGCTAGCTAATGGTAGATTATATCAGCTAATTTAATTAGCGGATAACATCAATTGTTTATTAAGGATGTTGGTAAAATTAGATGTTTAGTATTAGTTATTTATATATAAAATGACTTATAAGGGCATGACTTTTAAAAAAACTATAAAAACAAGAGTATTATATCCTAATATTTATTTGAATATTTTCATAAGATTTTAGATTTTAGATATTTAATTTTTTTAAAAAATAAGTTTATAATTCTAATAAAAATATATAATAATAATAATAATAATAAAATGTTATTATTATTATTAATCAATTTTTAATTTAATTTAATACTTTTCTATAATTTATAATTAATTAATCAAGTTTAATAAATTAATCAACAGCGGAGTGAAATACTCTTATACTTATCGTTTTCTTTTTAGTTGATTAGGTTAAATCTGCCAATTCAATCAGTCGTTTATTCAGTGACGGAGTCATAAATTTAATATTGGAGGGTTCAAATATTTAATTTTTTAAATCTTGAGGGGCCCAATGCACCACTAAGTTCTAAATAACTCCATCCTTATGTGTATATATGTCTATCAAAAATAAAAAATATTTAATTTTTTAAAATTTTAAAGAGCGGGTGCACCGTTGGACTCCATATGGCTCCGTTTATCAAATATTTCTATCGATTATTTGATAAGTTCAATTAACTAAAAGTTTTGAAACCGCTAAAAATCAACAGATAAGCTGTCTATCAAACGGAACCGAAACTTTGATGTATCATGATTGATGGGTTGTCTTCCAACTTTTGACCCTAAACTAACTATCTTTACCCATACATACGTGTTTACATTACACTTAATAGACATAAACACCAAATGATGTTGGTTAGGAAACCTAATTCGCAGCCATAAGACAAGGCTTTGATTGAAGAATTTGTCTATCAAAACTGTAAATCATTATTCATTTAATTGATTGATGTGAAATTTTCTATATTTGTCTACATTGAACTAACACTTAAAGTCAAATTTGATTTAAAATTAATTAATAAAATTTAAAAATATCACATGTTAATTATAACACAAACTTTAATTATAGACTTAATATCAACTATGAACTTGTTCTAATGGAAAAACACCTTTTTTAATACGTGAACTTCTTACTTAATTAGAGAAACCGGACGTCTACAAATTTACCTACGCAAATAACATGAGACCTTAAAAGTTATTAGCATTATTGAGTCTCCCGATCACATGCTCAATACATAACGATATATCTTAATTAAGGCCCTTTTTCTTTTGCTATGTTTTTTATTGAGCTTTAAAATAAAAAAATAAAAAATAAAAAATTCATAATTCACAATTTATGATTTTGAGCTAAACAATTAAATTAAAGAGGTATAAACTTACCTCAAACTTACATGCCTCATATTCAGTTTGACCCTTGCACAACATTGGTGCCACTGTTAACCTACCCTCAATTGCCCACGTGGCGACTTCATGTACTTACAAAATACCCTAATTGTACACGTGGCAACTTTTTGAAGCTCTAAGTAATTACTTTGTCCACGTGGCAAATGGTAATGCAATTAAGGGGCCCGTGATTAAGAAGAAGGGGGGTAAAGAAGTCATCTGGACGGATATGGGTCAACAACGTAACATGAGGAAGATTTGATAGGATTCGTATTGGACGGTCATGATGGAATGGGACCACAACTTATCTGATTATGACGACGATGATGACGTTTAAGTAATCCATCATAGACCCACAGAAAAAGATTAACCGGTTAGTTGACATATGGAATTCACAATAACCTTGGGCGTACACTTTAAAAGCTATTATATATAGATTAGTAAAATCTAAAATTACATATTTTTAAAAATTTAAACCGAAAGTGAAATTGATAAAATAAAAATTTTAATATTAAAAAGATTGATCTGATATTAAACTGTTACGATTAAATATTGAGTAAAATTACAAAATTTTAAAAATGATCGAAGAAGGCAATCTTTACCTATAAAAAATTTAAATTTTAATTAAAAATATAAAAGAGATTACTAAATAAAAATTAATTGGTTTATTTTGGTTTATAAAAACTGATTAGTGTATAAAAATTGTTCTATTAATTAATAAATTAATCAATTTTTAACAACAAAAATTATTAAAATAAATTAAACCAAAAACTTGAAAAATGAACTTAAGAATTAGCAGGTTCAAGATATTTACTGTTAAATCGGTTGAATCAGTTTGATTTTTAAAATAATGAAAATTACTGAGTGTAAATGTTTTAAGTTTATTATTAACTATTTAAATTGAATTTATTTATTAATTTAAATATACATTTAAAATAAAAGATTATTACAAAAAATATATCTAAACAATAATTATTAACATAAAAAATTGTGAATTTTATTAATGTATAAAATTAAAAGTGGATTTTGAAATATTTTTAATATTTAAAAATTAAGTTGTAATAAAATTTATTTAATTATTAATACCTCATTATGAATATATGAAATTTTAAGATCTTGATTTATTTATGTTATATACAATTTATGGATATTACTTCCATCCCAAAAATTATCAAAAGTATGTAAACAACTAAAAAGAGATTTTCCAACAAAAGGAATTGTTTAAATATTTTGTACATAATTAAAGTTTAAAAATTTAAATATGATTAAATTGTATAATAAAAATTAAATGAAATTAAAAAAATTAAAAAAAGAGAATATCTTTTTTATAAAGAAAGTTAAAAATTAATTTTAAAAATCGTTAAATAAAAATTAAATAATTTCTTTTAATTTATAAAAATAAATCGATTAATTAATAAATTAATTATTTTAAGTTTATTTAAATATGTTTTAAAATTTTAATTGAATTTAATTAATTTAAATATTTCAATAATAATAAGACTAACTTTACGTTGCACACGTAAAACCGGCACAATCTTTCTTTCACTTTGAGCGCTTTTGGTCTAAAACCCTAACCATGGTTAGGCGTGTCACTGGTCCCTTTAACCTTATTAGGCTTGTTTCGACTTTCGACCCCATTTCCATTTCATAGCTCCAACCTTGTCTGCTCTTTTCTTCTCCAACGAAAGGGTAGTGTTCACACTCGTATATTGGATTGCATAAAGAGCAAAGGCATAACACATCTGAACTTGGTCATGTTTTGGAGCTTTTTTCTCATTATTGATTCAATATTCTGCTCAATGAAATGACCCTTTTGGTTTCTGCTTCCTTGGAGAGAAAAGGTAAATAAATTTTCTTGCAGAATCTTTTATAATATCGATCAAAGGTACGAGCAGAAGGGTTTATGCTGCAGAAAGAGTCGTGCTGTATTCATTTGGAGAGGCTGGAGAGTAGTAAAGAATGAAACTTTGTATCAAGATTTGATTTTTATATGTGGGTTCGAGTGTTTCTTGTTGTATAGAGTAGTTTAAGGTTACTGTTTATTGGGAAAAGATTTGATGGGTAAGAAGAAACCTCAAAAGACAAAGGAACTCTCGGTGGCAATATCAGAAGCTTCATCGACAGGAAATGAAACCCAGCAACATCAACAACTGTCTCAGACTCCTCGAAAGAGAGGTAGGCCTCGCAAGATCGTTGAAAAGAGTACTGAAACCAAAGTGAAGAAAGAGCAACTAACTGGAGAAGGTAACACTGTTGATGGTGATCAATCAAAAAGGATTAAAACTAGCAAGGAAGAAGAAGAAAAACAACAACAAGGGCAAAAGGTAGAGGCTGAGGGAGTCCTGTCGACTCATAAGCGAGGGAAAAAGAAAGAAAGTGAACAACCTGAAGAAAGAGAGCCTCCAAGAAGAAGCAGGAGGAAGAGCCAACCCAGAAAGAGCTACTAAATCGGTACTATTACAAGTTCTATATATCCACTCTTTCCCGAGTTCTGCAGCTAAATTTGACAGAAACCCATATTGGAAAAACTTCAAGAGATGATGATCAAATTCAAAGAACTTCTGGTTACGAATTGCAGAATCAATGTTCTTGACGACTAGCTTCATCATTCTTAGCCAGTTAGCTTGTAGGATGTATTCCTCCTTTTGTCTGCATGTTTTTCAAATGAAAGAAAGGTGCTTTTGGGTTAGGTGGAAGGTTTTCTATTGATTAATTACTACATATACATACATACATATGTATGTATGTATGTAATATGTATATATATATATATCCATTGTTGTGCCTGTTGTATCTTGAACTTGAAGAAGATCATTTTCTGTTCACGCTGAAGAAAGCTTATAGGTAGAGACTTTCTTATTTGCACTTAAGGTGAGTAATTGAACAGAGTTCTTGGTAAGAGTTAAAGAGCATAGGTTGATGAAGAGGTGGTAATGAAACTACGTCGTATAGGGTTGTTTGGTAGATAAGAGCGGATCAATCACTGAGGATGATGATGAAGTCTAGTAGTTCTTGATTAGGACGTGCAACCTACTCCCCGTATTGGGCGCGTAGAGACTTTAGACTATCCATCCATATCCGTATCTTTGGGACCAAAAGAAAAGGATAGGAAAGATGGAGTGAACCACCTGAATGAATGAATATCTCTCTCTTTCGTAAATGGTTTCCATGAAGATGCCTTTCCTTCTCCTTCTTCTTCTTCTTCTTTTCCTTTTTGATTAGGGATCAGGTTTGTTAACTTCGGTCGAGTTATGTTAGACTGGGCTAGACTTCTTGTTTTTTACCATCTCTACATACAAGAGCACTAGCCAATTAGCAATCTCTAAAGTTTTGCCCCCATTTTCAGCATAATTATAGATTTAAGGGTTAATTACATAAAAAAAATCAAATTTTTGTTAAAATTTTAATTATAGCCTAAACTTTAAAATATAGTAATAAAATCTTAAACTTTCAATTTTTTAATTTTAACTTGAACTTCAAAAAGTAATAATAAATTGTTCAAATATTTAATATTTTTATATTTTAACCTCGCTAAGTTTAAAAATGACCTATATCAGATTATATAGTCCTGAAGACCTGACGGATGCAACAAGCTATAATGCGAGAATAGTTTAATGCATCAGAAGAACAAACAAAAAATAAGTGATTGAGAGCATCCGGAGAACAATAAAAAACGTTAGCTTAGAATTGAAGAAAATTGAAAGTTTGAAAATTTTATTATACTACTTTTTGAAGTTTGGGCTAAAATTGATAAAAATTAAAAATTTGAAAATTTAATTGTTACTTTTTAAAGTTCAGGTTATAATTAAAAAATTAACAACAATTTAGGCTTTTTTAGCAATTAACCCTAGATTTAATTAAGGCAAGTGTACTTCGATCGGGCTTGGGTAGCTTGAAACTCAATTAGGCTTGATTAGAATTTGAGCCTGACTTAAAATTTAAGCATTTTTTAAAACATTCGAGTTTAATTAGCTCAAATTAGATTTGTTATTTTTAAATCGGATCCAATCAAACTGTCTCAAATTAAACTTCTTTTGTCATCCGAACACACTAATACCATCCAATTTACTCCCTATATTCTGCATAATTATAGATTTAACTAAGGCAAATACACCCCCGCTAAAAATTTGTTTAAGCAACTCATAAGACTATATAACATACCTGGTTCAGTCTGATTTTGTTGAGGTTGGGCGCCGTTATTTGGATTCATGAGCTCTATTAGTTGTAACCAAGAAATATCTGCAAAACAACAAAAGGCACACTGAGAGTTGATCGTCGGTCGGCCCTTCCGATGCTTAAGTCAGTTCTTCAGTAATAGTTGTGATGGCTGTGAATCTAAGAGTATTAGGGTTTTGGTATCATACCTGCGTCATGATGGGATAGTAATCTTATATAGTGAATACCTGCTGGGGTTAGGTAAACAGGTCGATCGGGCCGCGTGCCGTTCTATGATTAAAATTGAGCCTAACACAACCGACCCACTTATTCGTAAAAGCTATATCGTAGTATGCTAAGAAACGCCGCCAATAGAATCTTGAGTTATCACATTTTACACAAAAGGTTACTTACATCTTTTCTCAATCTTATCAGGCGTTTCCTCTCGATGCTCGTTGGCTAGGAATTAGGTCTTCATTATTACATCTAATTTTTCAAAATCACCCCTCTCTTAGAAGTTATAACAAATCTAAAATTTATAGCTCGAGTTCGATCAACTTTGATTTTTTTATTTAAAATTTGAAAATAATTATCTATATTTATTAATTTAATTTAATTATTTCAAACTGAATTTAGGAATTGATTTGGGTTATTATATTAGTGACATATGGATATAATTAGTCAATGTCTGATATTCATATTATATGCATTTGATCGTTATTTTTAACCTAAATTGAAGAGAAATAATTTGAAAAAAATTGAAAACTAAAATGAGTTTTTTTTTTTAATTTTAAAGATCATAAATTTTTTTAAAGATTTTTTAAACTGCAGTAGAAGTTAATGTCCTTTGCTGCATAATATTTATGTCCCTTGTATTTTGTTATTAGTCATTATCGATAGTCTAGTTCTTTTAATTAAAATTTAAGAGGTTTCGAGGATTCATGAAACCTCTTACATTGTATTCGTGTAAACCAACGACCATACCTGGGATCAAATCATTTGTTTCGATTAGCCAGTTCTTACCGCATTTTATTAAATTTTATTTACATATTTATATAAAATTCACGCAAATATGTAAACAAAATTAAGAGACGTAGGATTAAAATACTTTAACAGGAACTGACGGCGTTACCCGTGAACTTCCTAACTTTAGCTAGAACACTGCATGAGTGGAAATGCTCAAGCAGCCTCATATTGGGCCTTCCAGGATGCCTTCACATCAAAGTGCTAGCCGCCCAAATGTAAATGTAGAGATGTCAATGGGTCGAGTCAAGCAGAGCCCAAGCCATGGTGGCCTGTGGCCTAACGGGCCGGGATGGCAGGTCAAGCCAACCCGGGCCTCCTACTATTTTAAAGAAACAATTTCAAAATGACGACGTTTTGGAAGTAATGGACAAAACGACGCCATTTTGGAAATAACAGTCGATCGTTTTGGAAGTAACAGTCAGGCTATAAGTCAAGTCGATCGACTGTGGCCTACCCGAGGTTCGGTGAACCTGAGCCAAAATCGGGCCAGTCGGGCCCTTTTGACTTCTCTATGTAAATGTAAGGTATGCTAACAGTATATTTGCATAGGGCTAGTGAAATTATAAATAATAAAATATTTTAAAATTTGGTCACTTTAATATTTAACTTTAAGTACGTGATTGTTTCTATTTTTGTTTTCAGATTCAGCTAAAAATATATAATTATTTAAGTTTTTGGTTTTTTATTTTGGTATGGATTTCTTTCTATTTTCAAAAATTATGAAAATCATAAAAAGTGGTTTTCATTTTTTGTTTTTGTTTTTTTTTTATAATTTGATTTACTATCAGCTAAATATATATTATTTAATATATTAATTTTTAACAAAATTATGAATAATTTAATTCAAAATGTTTTTTCATTAATATTTCATTAATATGATTAATAAAATAAATTTAAAAATTATAAGTGGCATACACAATTTTTAAATATTAAATAGGTGATTATATTTTGCATACATAATTACTAATTTGTTTGTCATGGAAAGTTCAAATTTCTTTTTTAAATTTTTTTAAAGAAAGTGTTTTTCTTAGACTTTGGTTTAAAAAATAATGATAAAATATATACAATATAAATATCAAATATTGAGTAATCAATTGTCAGTAATATAGTAACTCATCTCAACTTTTAAACTTGACCTGAATTAATTAAATTTGATTTAAATTAATAATTTAAGATAATTAAAATAAATTATTAGTTTGAGTCATATTTAATTAATTCGATTCAAGTTTAAAAATTGGGTTTAATGGTCATGTAAGGCATTTGATTGGTACAAGTGAGATATTTATGACACGTGTATTTCGTCATTATTTTTAATCGAAGTGTATTTCGTCACTAAAAGAAGATTTTTTTGAAAAATATTTTAAATACTTCATTTTTTTAGAATTTAGTTAAGAAGCTTGACAATGGAGGTCAAGTTTTTCTAAAATGCTTGTGCGCGCAAGCAAGCAATTTTAATTTAAGAGTCGTGAGTGAAACAAAGATCTTCACAACATATTGCATGTGGATATATTAAAAACAACCTTTCTATTAAGTAAGAGTAAGGTTATGTATTATTGAACTTTTCCAAACTCTACGTCTCAGTGGGACTTTAATTAGGTGTTGACGATGTTGATAATGATGAACAAAGACTCTTGTAAGGGATTAAGAAAACGGAACAATGACTCTTATAATGCATGAAAAGAAATATTAGGTTATTTCAGTGGATCCCTGAAATTTCGATTTGTGGTTCAAGCTTAACAAACATGGTTGTTAGAACCTCGTAGAGGTTCTTCCTTCAATTTGCTAAGTAGAGGCATTTTGGCAACTCTTGGAAATAACTTCTGTATTAGTTATAAATAAAGTTGCATATTACTAAACCTTCTTAAACTCCACATTTTTACGAGATTCTTATCGAGTATTATTGTTTAAGCACTTGGCAACTTCATTATCCCTAACTTCTCATTAAGTATGTTCATTCCCTTTCATAAACACATCTTAATACAACAAAAAGACAAAACATACCTTTCACATGCTATTCTTATTGGAGCATTGAAGTGACGTTCTTCACTCTTTGAGAAATTTTCAGAAACTCTTTTATTTTTGTTTGTACATTTTAACTCCGGCTGTGTCCTTTTACCCTTTCTGTTCTTCAAAACTTTGTAAGAAACATCATCGACCAAGGTTTTCTTTCTTGTTGTTCTTTTTAAGATTAAAGCTATCCTAATTATTGGTAGCTTATACCCTTACAGCCAATTAATTGGATGTAAATTAATGTATGACATTATTTTGAATTAATGAAAAGGCTTTATTTATCTTCATATATTAAGTTAATTAATATTTTTTGTTTTAATACTAAAGGTAAAATTCTTGGAATAATTACTATGTAATTGAAATTATGATGAGATCATAATTATGATATTCAATCTAAAGTAATTACAAAGAATATTCTACTGTTCTTGATTAGTAATGATTTATGAAATTCTCTGGCCAAAGTGAATTGATATTTGAAAAGGAGTTTTCAAATTTCAATTATAAA
>JANKOD010000006.1:2098907-2119349 GCA_026284645.1 Erythroxylum acuminatum | reverse complement strand
TAAGATTAATAAACTTATTTTTGACAAGATTAATAAACTTAGATACAATGCACCATCATTAATTAATTGTTTATTTAATTTCTTTTCTTAGTTACGGAAAAAACTAATTGTTTAATTTAACAAATATAATGTACAAAATAAAAATTATTCTATAAATTAATAAATATTCATTTATCGATAAATTAATAACCCCGTATAAAATAATAATTTTTCTGGTCCCAACAATATTCATTTATAAAGGTTTTACTGACCATGATGCTCGAGCATTTATTGGTGTGCGTCGCATGAATCATGATTGCATCAATGAGATTGCAACCCCGTCTATACGCAACATTAATTCTATAAACACACTTTAGCATATATGAAATAAAAAGCCCCTTACGGGGTGGTCGAGTTGGTGGAGTAGAGGGGTATGGGGCCAAAAGATCCTGTGTTTGATTCCCCCTACCTACACTCTCTCAGTCGAGTCTGTTGTATAGGGCTTACTTAGTAAGAAGTACCTAGTTGAATGATTTGTAAGTTATTGCATGAATCCGGAAGTTTACCTAGTGCACATCCAAAGAATAGTAGTTATGGGTTCCTCCGTTAAAAAAAAAGAAATAAAAGTTTAGCCTTGCCAATAGGTCAACTTAGGTCCGAACTTCAATTTTTTAAAATAGTTCAATTGATTCAAAATTCAATCAGGCTTGATTTAGTATGATTCATTCATAGCTCAATGGAGCTTTGAATTGACTTGAAAAGTATGAGATGGATCAGATCTCGAACCAAAATTTAGGTTTAGATAAGTTTTAGTCGAAATAGGTCTCGTAAATTTAAAGCTCAATGTTTTTATTAGACTTGAACTCAACTTTAAACTCGATTAAGTTAAAATTTGTTTACTGATTTCAAGTTAGGTGCAAACCTTTTTTTAACTTAAAAAAGTTACTTATGCAAGACAATATGGCTCTATTAGTAAGAAGACTCTTCAAAGATTCTTTAACACTTAGGCTCCGTTTGGTTGACAGAAAAGTAAAGTGAATTTGGAATCTGATTCTTCAGAAAATAAATCTATGGAAATTAAAAATATTAACATGTTTAGATACTTGTAAGAATTCTAATAAGAAAGTTAGGTGAATTCTTATTATAGTATTTGGTATGTAACAATATTTCATGGAATATAATTTAATTTTGACTTGTGTTTCAATTATATCCTTACAAAATGAATAAAAATTGAAATCGTTAAATAATGTTAATTTGTAATACAAGTTATATTATTAAATGTTAAATTTTCATTTATGATATTCTAATCGTATAATACTATTATATCAAAAATATAGTATTGAAAAATACTAAAAAAAAAGTCAACTAAGTACAAAGATAAATCTTAAAAACTAATTTCTCTTTAAATCTGCTTTAGATAATTTAGTCTAAAGTCTACTGATTGAAAAAAAAAGCAAGAGAAATAACATAATTGCTTTCATAAATCAAACAAAAACTACACCAAAGTTAAGTAAGAAGTAAAAATATGAACCTGAAGATTGTCGATTGAAACTTTTGAACAAAAATATCCAAAATCCTACTAATGGGAGAACAATAAGAATAGTTGAAGAGGAGGTAGGGTTTTATAAAAGAGTTGTCGTAGAGTTGAGAGAGAAGGAAGAGTTAAATTGGCTAGAGTATTTTTTAGATTAAATTCTTGAAGAAAGTAATCTAAATACCAAGGAGGTGCTGGGATTTAGAATCCAAGTGAAGTGCTACTACTTTCCCTAGATTGGTAAAGTTTTTACTTTCCTAACTACTCAAAAAAAATGAATCAAATGTGATCATATAAATTTTAGGATAAAGATTACTTTCACAACCAAGAATTCATGCCAACCGAACAAGGCCTAAGAGATTTTCTTAAACAAACAGTCTAATCCACTGTTTTATATTTTAAATAGTATGTCCTGCTTCCTAAGTGATTGTAAGGTTATTTTTTATTTAAAAAACATAAAATAATGTAACTTCAGCATTAATAGACATTTAAGTGATAACTTTTTTTTCACTTAAATTTGTTTTCGTTCCGCAGATTGGTTAGTTAATTATAATTACAGCTTGCCACTTGATGTGAAATTGTTTCCTGAAGTCGTGGATGGACTTTTGCCCTTACTGTTAGCCGACTCTGTTGGAGTCGCACTCCCTCAAGTAATACGCATGTAGTTGTTTTTTTGAACTTAGGCCCCGTTATATATATCAAAAAAGAATTGTTTTGAATATTTTGAAAATATTAAATTTTAGTAAACATTAAGGGTTAAAATGTAATTTTTGCCAAATTATATTCTATTGTTTTATAAAACCATATAAAATTAAGAGATGTAAATTAAGCAGTTATTCACTTTCCTTTTTTCTGTTTCTCTTGTGAGAGAACAAAAACTGAAAAAGAAGAGACGCAGGCATAAAATCCAGCGACTCGCGCTCTATATCCGCCGTGCAGCCGCCACGTGGCACTAACGGCCACCAAGGAACCCCCTTTTCGGTCATTCATTTAATATCATTAACTCATTTTCCACTCTTTCTCATGTGAGAACACTTTATGAACTGAACCAGTCGGTGGTGTTGATGGTTGATTGGAAATCAAAATCGATATAATGTGATTCCCTGATATGGATAGTCCAATTTGGGATAGGAATAATACGGCTGCTTTTAATGCCCAAGCCGCAAATTGAATCATCGTCATCATCGGCATCGGCATCAAGGAGCTTAGTGTAATAGCGAATCGGATTCTTGTGCATCCAATTCCCGAAATGCGTATTTAAATTCAACGAGGATGCGAATTCCCAGGAAACCGCTCTGTCTTTGCGTCTTCTCCATCTCTCCTCCTCTTCCCCGAAATTTGCTCCTCCATAAATTGCCCAACCGCAGACCCTTTCACACTTCAGGTCCGTTGCCTTGCTCTTTCTTCTCTCGTTTCTACCAAAAAAAACCACAAATTGGACTGCCGTACGTCGTTTCGTTGTGATTTTGTTCAAAAAAGTTGTTTTTGTAGTAGGAAGGTGGGGGCGAATTGGTTAAAACACTGGTAATTGATCGTTAAATTGATACTTTGAGCGTTTCTTGGAAGATTCTTAGAGTGAGAACTTTGAAACTATCCGATTTTACTGTTTGATTGGGATTTGCTTGTAGATAACATTTGCATGGTCTTTGTTTTTCCCGGGAATTTCTCATATTTGAAAAATTGTACTCTTTAATAGTCCGTCTTTTTTTGAATAGGAACTAGAAAGTGGGTTTTATTCTATCGTTAGTCATTTCTTCTATAGTTGAAACCATGTAGATTAGTCAACTTGTTCCAAGTCCACATATACGCGGGCTTGTTTTCTGCTCATGAATGCTATATTTAGTAAAACTATTCAACAGTAGAGGCAAGTAGATAAATAATCTCTGTTGAAATTAGTTTCAATATATGTAATGAATTGGATTGTTTTGATGTTTGCAATTTATGGTCATTTTTTTGGAAATTGGAACGCTTGCTGTTTTACTGTAGGCTTAAGACAGATGGCCTTTTGAATACCCACCATGGATTTTGGCTCTGTCCATGTAATGGGTAATAAGAGGGAATCATGCAATCACACAAACTTTTATAAAATTTTAAGTGTTGAATTTCTTAAATGATGTATGTTTACAAGATGAGGCACAATGTTTATGTTCAAACTTAACTCTTACTATCAGGAGTTAATCATTTGCAAGCTGGGTACAGAATGGATGAGAATCAAAGGACTGTTTTTGGTGACAAGGTATCAAAAGGTCAGAACGTGTCTAGCAGTGATGGCTTTCAAAAACCATCAATATGGTCCTCTCCGAAAGGAGGATGCCAGATTGAGATTGCAAAACAGATCTTCTGCAACAGATCTCTGAATATGAAGAACATTGTAGCTGTTGGGTTTGATATGGATTATACCTTGGCTCAATACAGACCTGAGACATTTGAGTCTCTAGCATATGATGGCACTGTCAGAAAGTTAGTTTATGATCTTGGTTATCCACGAGAGGTTAGTGCGTCACTAGTTGTTCTTCGTATATTTTTTTTGTTGCATGTGGACTGAAAGAATGATTTTTCCATTGCAGTTGCTAGAATGGTCATTTGATTGGAAGTACATGGTTAGGGGTTTGGTTCTGGATAAAAAGAGAGGCAACATCTTGAAGGTAATATTCTTAATAACTTAATGCTACATTTTCAGCATTTGTCTTAGCCTCATAGGCTCTTGTGAACCTTCTGAATTGGTAACTCTGCCTTATGCAGATGGATCGTCACAAGTATGTAAAAGTTGCGTACCATGGATTTAGAGAATTGTTAAAGGAAGAAAAAGTTGGCACCTATGGGAATACTCTGATACGTGATGCTTTTGATGAGCCAGAATATGCGCTTATTGACACTCTTTTTTCATTAGCCGAAGCTTACTTGTTTGCCCAACTTGTGGACTTTAAGGATCATAATCCTGGAAAGGTTCCAAAGGGAGCTGAGTAAGACCAGTAGTTGGTGCTTTAATTATAGCTTATGATGCTAGGATTTTCTTCTTTGTTTAAAATTTCTTTCCTTTATCATGTCTTCTAACTAATTAACTTGCTGACCAAATAATTTTCGAGTTATTTTAATTAAGTTGAACAGTACTGATTGTCACATAAGTAGTCCAGCTTCAGAACAAAAATTGCTTCTGTGAAAGAAATGCAATTGCGCAGCATGTTATTTTATGTTGTTTCCTCAAGTGTTGTACTTTATTATCCATTAAAGGTCTGCTGGATGAGCTTAAATTTGTCAATTATAAATGTTCCCTAGATGATATTCTAATTTTTCTCAACGATTATTGATGCCTAAAGCATGTTACCTTCTGTGATAGCAAGTTTGAGTGCTTTTGTCTTCTTTGTATGTAATTATCCTTTGTATGAACTGATTATCCTCACGTGTTCATCATGAAGCAGAAAATATGATAGTAGAGTGTATTTGGTGATATCTGGAAATTAAGTTGTTTGTGAAAATGAATGAAATGACTGATATATATTGGTGAAACATAGCACTTGAGGACATTAATGTTGCAAAGAATTTCTTGCCAACCATGACATAGCATCACACGGTAAACTTAAATTTTTAGATTATGCATCTTTTACTCTTTTTAACCTACTCATTACTTGCACTTTCAATGTCCAACCAAAATTTTCAGTTATGCTCGTATGTACAAAGATGTTCGAGCAGCGGTCGATTTGTGCCATCGTGATGGAACTCTAAAGCAAATGGTTGCTAAAGATCCTAAAAGGTGAGGGTACAATTGGTATTTTCCTCATGGATCAAGACATAAAATTTGTGAATAGTCATGGTTCACCATATGCCCTTTATCTAAAGTTACATGTATTCATAGTACCAAGTCCTTACTTTCTTGGAAGGAATATATGGGGATTGAACAATTAAAGTAAAGCATTTTCACTGTAAAAGTTTCACTTTGAAGTTGATTGTGATATGTTTCCTTGAGGACAAGCAGATTTATGGTTTTGATGAACTGAATCATGCTTGTCTTTGTGATATGTCATGTGCAGCGATGACTTTTTCTCAAATGGTTTCACAGACTTTTTCCCCCTTCTTTTGATCTTTCCTTTCTCCTATGATACTCCATTAGGTACATCAATGAAGATACATCTATAGTTCCAATGCTTCAGATGCTGAGAGATTCCGGTAGATCAACATTCTTGGTGACAAATAGGTGCTAATGCTCTCCTGTTCATTTCTTGCCTTCTCTTAAAGTAATTGAAGAGAACATTTTTCTGTTTCTTTATATGTCTTGGTGACAAATAGGTGTGAGAGCATTGATTATATGTCTTTTGCAGCTTATGGGACTACACAAACATTGTGATGAACTTTCTTTGTGGTTCACGCACCGTGGATGGCAGTAGAACATGCAACTTTGATTGGCTTAAGTACTTTGATGTTGTCATCACTGGGAGGTCATGCTCATTTCATCAAAGCACCATAAACATCCATAGCTTCATAATTATCTTTGGTTCTGTAACATTGCATATAACTGGATGTTTCACTGAAACTAATTTTTTAAACCTCTTGTTTAATAATTCTTTTTTCTTATTACTGATATCTATACCTGTGCGAGTATTAAATCTGAGAATCAGGGGAGTGCTACTCCAGGCTCCACTCCAAAAGCAATTTTTGGATTTTGAGGTTCTTCCTAAAATGGTTTTGAACAGACATTGCATGCTTGCATGCGTCTTTTAAAATGTGAAACTACTTGCCTAAGATGATGAAAAATTAACAATAGTGTTGATATGAAAATGGTGTTGCATGCTCATGCAGGCAATTATTGTGGAACTCACAAGACGGCTAAAATTCTGAAGGCGTTTATTGTTGTCTTTTACCCATTAATTTCATGCCAAATTTAGGTTCCAAATACTTAACTGGTAATCTTTAATTGGTGTCCAAAAGTATCTGCACAATTTAGGAAACTCTAGAAGCTGAAGACTTGTCTGTCCTCGAACTATCAATCTACTAGTTGGTGAAACTTTTAGTGACAACTATTGACAAACCTATTATTGTTGCTAGCTATAACTACTTTGTGGTAAATCAGGGGCTTTTGTGGTTCTTTGTTTTTTTACTTTAAGTAACTTTGTGTTCAGTGGAAAACCTGGGTTCTTCCATGAAGAAAATCGTGCTAATCTTTTTGAGGTGGAAGCTGAATCTGGAATGCTACTTAATACTGATAACGGCACTCCAATGCCTCAGGTTTGAGGAGAATCCTTTCATATACTTATTAATTGCAATGATCCAGTGACTCCTTTAAATGATTCAAATTTTGTTCTCAAGAAAAGGTGGGGAGTACTTCTCCAAGGATATTACCGAGGGAGACAAAAAACAGTTGTCGTATTTTCCAGGTACTTCCAATTTTGTAATGCATAATAAAGTTTCCATCTTCATTTGTACTATAAAGTTACATGTATTCATAGTACCAAGTCCTTACTTTCTTGGAAGGAATATATGGGGATTGAACAATTAAAGTAAAGCATTTTCACTGTAAAAGTTTCACTTTGAAGTTGATTGTGTCTTTGAAATTGCTTTTTCAGGGAGGCAGTGTTGCTCATCTGCATAAACTGCTATCAATTGAATCTAGTTCTCAGGTGAATCTTTGTTTTTTTTTTGTTTATTCTTATGGGTACAAAACTGTAATATGTACATGGGGGATAGCTATATTATATACATGTCGCCATTTACGAATACTGATCCTTGATTGGAAATTTCGTTTATTTGTTTCTAATATTAGATACTGCATGTTTTGATTGCTATTCTAATATATGGGTGTTTTAGTAGGTACTTTATGTTGGAGATCATATCTATGGAGATATTTTACGCAGCAAGAAGGTTCTTGGTATAATGCTCTTTATCTCGTTATTTCTAATGCTCGCATCTTACCATAACTATATTAGTTTTGCATACAAGTTTTTACTGTGATTAGCGTGGTCTTTTATGAACTTATGAACAGGTTGGAGAACAATGCTTGTTGTTCCAGAGCTAGAGAGGGAGGTAGAACTTCTTTGGAAACTGAGGGATACAAGGAAGGTAAATTGCAACTTGTTATTAAGCTGAGATAAGGACTATATTAATGCTCTTAGACCACTTTAAATTGATATTCCTAGATGTTTATGTAACTAGCTGTTCAAGATAATGATGCTTAATCTTGCCAGTAAGTGCAATAGCCAGACATGAAAGTATTGGTTTCTTCCTCTCCCTGTGGTTTCTTTTGCTGAACTTGCTAAAATACCAAGTCGTCAAAAAAGAACCGTATTCTGGACTGAAGTACGGAGTATATTGCCTGCTGAGAAAATGTTGAACAATATCTTCCACAGTTGATCGTTATACTTTGTCTCTTGTGCTTTGGTTTCATAAAACTGAAGAGTCCATAAGGGACTGTTCTGCTGTCATTTAAGTTGTCTGAACCTATTTAGGATTAAAGCTTATACTGATGTTTTTGCCCCATTTAAATGACATATTATCCCTCGATGAATGAATTATGTCTCACTTTCTCCAAAATGACATCTTCTGCAGAACCTTAGATTGTTGAGGAATGAACGCGATCGAATTGAAGACCATATACATCATTTAAAGTGGTATCTAAAGTATATGTTTGGGACCGTTAATGCAAATCTTGTATCTTCATTTACTGTTAACCTTACAAGTTACTGCAAGGAGGGAAGGTTAATGAATATTAAAGCGATGATCTATCCAGTTTAAAAATGAATTTGCATTAAACAGGTTTGATGATCTTAATGATGAGCAGAAGCCGGAGATAGCCAAGTCCTTATATGAGTTGGAGGTTCGATAAATAATTCATGACCCCACTTCCTCTTTGTACTACCTTCCATGTTATACATACTAATGATGTATATTTAATGTTTGTTGCTTATAGTGCCAGCGGGATAAGGTACGAATTACTCATCAACAGGCTCAACGAGAATGTCACCAAAAGGTGAACAAATATATGCAACCTTTATATCACAGTATACACATATATCATACGTGTGAATTCAGATTGACGATTTCTTGAGTTTGTCAACTTCAGTTTCACAAGGTCTGGGGACAACTCATGAAGACTGGTTATCAAAATTCTCGTTTTGCTCATCAGGCAAGAATCGATCACGTCTCTGCTAATTTGAAAATATGTTTTCAGCAGTGTCTCCCATGTCTTCTAGTCCTCTACCTTCCGTTATTATCTTCAAGTTTTCAAGGCAGTAGGATCTGAAACTTGCATTTTCTGCATTGTACAGGTAGAAAGATTTGCTTGCCTTTACACGAGCCAAGTGTCCAACTTAGGCTTGTATTCGCCAGACAAATATTATAGACCCAGTGAAGACTTCATGCCTCATGAATTTCACATCTTTCCCCTGTAAAGCTACAAATTTTGTGGGACCTTTGAGATGAAAAATAATGACAGGGGCTTTGCCTACCCTAGAGGGTTTTTTGGGTTATAGATGAAGTGTAGCATATATTGCTAGTATTGAGCTTGTACCCATAAACCAGATGTTACCTAACCAACTTGTAGCTTCTTACCTGGCATCTAAATTATCAGTTAACTGTAAGAGTCGTAAAAATGACATCGTTTCACCAGTTGAAGATAATTTATAATACATTTTTAGATCAAAATGCCTCTCCATTTTATTTTTCTTTTGAAGACCCAGACAAAGTAGCAAGTAGGAATATGAAGAGGCAAAAGAGGAATATAAACCCTCTTGTGTTATTATACTATACATTTTCCTACCTGGGGATTTATGGCAAAACTGTTAATTACAGAAGAACTTTTATGCATATTTTTCAAGCTTCCACTCAACAAAGCAAAAGAATTCATTTTTTTTTTCAGTTTCTTTCTTCATCTCTCCCAAAACTAAACCCTTGATTTGAAATCATTTTCAGAAATCAACACATGAAAATGGAAGGCATTTCTGAGCAGGATTTGTTTTGTGAAGCTAACCCTCATCTCGCCTCTCCGTTTCTTCCATTTCAGGTGGCTCAGGGAATATTTCACTGGATAGCTTTTTAATGGAAGATGATCGCTCAATCCCACCACTTCCATGTGATCCAACTCTGACCACTGAATGCCTTAGGCCACTAAGGCCTTCCCTGTTGGTGGAACCATGACTGGTGGCATTATCTGATGAACTTGGTCGCCAGCTACCGAAAACAGCAGCACTCCAGGACCTCCTAGATGAAATTGTTCTCAACCTCCCTGAGGTGTAACGCTCCTGTCTTACCACCTTCAAAGGGTTCTCCAAGGCTCTCAGGATGTGCTTCATCAATGGACGTTTTGCCGGCTTTGGGTTGAGGCATGACATTGCTACAATAGCCATTGCCCATACCTCTTCCAGCAGGTCTTCATCTATGATCAAAAACGGATCAACGATCTTAGTTACCAGTTCCTTATCATATTTACTGATATATGCCAGAGTATGATCCAACCACTCCCTTGATGTTGCATCATCTGATTTACTGATGCCGAGCTTGCCTGTAACAAGCTCAAGTAACACCTTTCCGAAACAGAAGACATCATAGGCACAAGTTGCTGAGGATCGATCTGTACATTACCAGAAGTAGATTCAAGTTTCCACTTAAGCATAACCAACAATGAGAACATCCAAAGTCGCGAGAGGAATGCACATTTCAACCAGTATTCATAGCCAAAGTTGATGCAATTCTGATCCATATTTTGTTCATAAAGAGATATTACCAAAGTTTGTGATATTGGACAGGTGGAGGCAGTTTTGCAGATACAATTTCGTAAGAACAACCTGTTATAGTCCCAATAACCTCGCAGAGCTCTTATAATTTCTAGGTAGTGTTTTGAAAGTAAATATAAGGGAAAGTAAAAACAGAAGATTAAGCATTTCACATCTGTAACTACCATACATACCAGAAGGGCCAGCTTCCAAGGACCTGCATATCAACAAGAAAAGGTGTTACTTTTCCTTTAAAACGAACGATAGTTGAAATGAAAGGAGCCGTAGTATAATTTTTTCGTGTCTTTCTCTTAAAGTACTTACTGTTGCTTTCGCAAGAATCTTGTCAGCACATTTTGCTGTAGATCACCTTCCTGGGGGCAGATCTCGCTCAAGCTCCCAAGTCGCACCTCGAATTTATCATCTAGCAGAATACTACTTGCTTGTATATCTCTTCAAGCAACAAAAAGGAAACATGAGAATTACAATCCGAAGTAATGTTCAGTGAAATTCTTTTGAACAAAACAATTACGAAATATGCATGTTGCAGAAAGGATTCAGGTGAGAGGGAAATGAAACAAGTTAACTTTCTTAAATCAGAGAGCATATGAGCAGGTCATTTTTGTTACTCTAGATCTAGTTCTAAAAGTGCTTATATGAACACAGAACAACTAACACTTCTGCATTCGCGATCATTCTAATAATCCATGAAAGTTCATCACAATCAGCATAGCATCAACAACCAAAGTACAGGGAAAGCAAAATCTAGTCAGCGTAGAATGTGCAATACCTATGAACAAGGGGAGGGCTACACTCATGGTGTAGGTAACAAAGTGCTTCAGCAGCTCCTATCGCAATTTTCAATCTAGTAATCCAATCAAGTGACTGTAAACCTTCATCCTCAAGATCTGGTGCCCTGTAGAAGGAGCTACCCAAGTCCCCATTGACCATATATTTGTAGACAAAAAAAAGTTTCTCATTCTCCAAACAATGTCCCAAGAGAGGAACCAATCTTGTATGTGAATATCTGTTGAAAAGCTCCAATTCCACCATGGACAACTCTTTATTCATGGAGTTTAAGTTGATCATTTTAATAACTATAGGGAGTCCTCCTTCTAGATAACCACGAAAGAGATCTCCAGAATGACCATGCTTGATGAGATTTGCTTCATTAAACTCACCAGTCGAATGGAGCAGTTGATCATATGTGAAAGACCCTCCCGGATTGAATACATTAGTAGAATCCTTGGAATGCGAATGGCTACCTCCTTCTGGAACAGGTCCAGCATTTGCAATGTCTCTTTGATTTGTGATGTTGTCACACCTTCTTAGAAACACCACTAAAACCAGTGCTAGAACCACGATGAAGACAACTCCACCAAACAATCCTACCAAAATGTATATCCATCGTTTGCTCTTCTTTGCAGCAGGTTCAGACAATGGGGGTTGTATCCTTTCCGGGGCCTCAGAACCTCTAAAATTTAAGCCTCTCGCGGAGTAGAAGGATTGACAGTCTTCCAAACTCCTTTGGTTAGACTCTCCTTCAAGGCAGTTTCTGTTCAGGGTAAAATTGCTTGGACCATCACCAGGAACCATTCCTTGGAAGTAGTTACCAGAGACATCAAGGGAAGTAAAGTTTCGAACTGACAATGGCAAAGCTCCGTATAACAAATTGTTCGATAAATTGAATAAAGAACTTCTGGCATTACCATGGACACTAAAATTAGGCAAATTATCTGTAAAGATATTACCAGAGATGTCAAGTAGCGACAAATTTTGCAATGACAGCAATGCAAGAGGAAGAGCACCGTCCAGTTTATTCCCACTTAACACAACAACTTCCAATCTTGTAAGACTCAAGAAAAGACCATCGGGAAATGCACCCTCGAGCTCATTTCCTGCCATATCTATCCTCTGCAAGCGCCTCAACCTTTTTAACTCTGAAGGTAATGACCCAGACAATGAATTCTTGCTAATATTAAGCTCAACCAATTGAGAAAGATTACCAAGTTCAACAGGTATCAGACCAGTAATACTGTTATCAGACAAATCCAAGAACTGCAGACCAGTAATACCACCTAAACCCGGCGGGATTGACCCAGATAAGTAATTTGAGGACAGGTCAAGTCTAGATAGATTACCAAGCAATGCAAAAGATGTAGGTATTGACCCAGTAAGCGAATTCCTTGAAA
Organism: Erythroxylum acuminatum; assembly: GCA_026284645.1. Classification (NCBI taxonomy): domain Eukaryota; kingdom Viridiplantae; phylum Streptophyta; class Magnoliopsida; order Malpighiales; family Erythroxylaceae; genus Erythroxylum; species Erythroxylum acuminatum. The sequence continues at coordinate 2,106,945 of JANKOD010000006.1, read as the reverse complement.
GATCAAGAACAGATAGACGCTCCCACTGTCCCAATGCAGAAGGAATACGGCCAGTAAGATCATTGTCAGATAGATACAGAGCGTTGAGTCTAGTTAAATTACCAAATGAAGAAGGAATCGGACCGGTGACTGAACTTGACCGGAGATCCAGTACTTGCAATGAACCAAGTCGGTAGCCAAACCAGTCCGGTATAGAACCCGGAAGTGAAAACCCAGAAGCGTTAAAAGACTCCAAGAACGTAAAATTTTTCAGAGCATCAACACTAAAACTGGGATTCAATCGTCCATTATGGGTTCTTCTAAACCCGGATATGTTGATCCCAACGACCCGACCGTTCTTGCACTTGATTCCCTTCCAACCACTGCATGGTTCGGATCTTATAGGCCATTCTTTGCTTCTTAGCCCCAATGAAGACCGGAGATCGAGCAATGCCAACCTTTCCTTCCACATAACTTTCTGTGATGACCCACACCGAATCAAGAAGAACAACAGTAAAGCTAAATGGAGCAGCAAGCTTCGACCCTTTTCCATTTCCATGAATATGCTTAAAGTGGTCTATACAAGTTCACCTTCTTTCTTCTTCTTTCACCTGTTTCTTGATACTGATGTTGATCATCACTCTAGTCCTTCCTCTGCCCAGTGATGTTAATTAGTATTTAAGGAAAAAAACCTATAAAGACATAAACCAGAGAACAAAGCGAAGATTGGATTTTTATGGTTTCTAGTTATGTGTGTAATGTCCTTACCTCCATTCACAACCTCTCGTTCTGTTTCCTACGTTGTGCAGTTCTTGTTCCTTTTAAAACCCAAAAACCATACACCAACAAGGTACTGTCTCCTTGTCTCTGTTGTGTACATTACAAACCAAAAGAAAAAAGAAAAAAAGGAACCAATCTTTTCTTGAATCTTCCTCTTCAAAAATGCTACCTTGACCCTGGTAAAGTTGGTAATGCCTCAAACTTCGAGTATCTGCTCTCTCTGTCTACTGCATATCTTTTAACTCTCAACGAACGGCCGTTAATGAAACCAACTTCGGCTCTTCTTTGTTTTCTGAAAATACCAACTAGGTCGGCTCTGGTTCAGAAGAGACTGGGGAAAGTTTCTAGCTAGCTAGGCATAACTGTAATGGACATGGGTTCGTTGCCTATGCTGTGTTTCTGTTAAGAATCATACAGTTGGAGGAAGCTAGCTCGTGGGATTGAAGCTTCCTTCTTTTTCTTAATATCCACGAGGAGCACACCCTCTTATAGTGCTCAGACTTGTTAAGAAATAACGGATTAGAAGCAAATCCGTGTAATTTAGTGTCTTTTAGTGAGTCGAGACACCGTCTTCACGTTGGCAGGAAAGAAAGAATTTTCAACTTAAGTGGCGGCTGCAAGAAAGAATCCGAGACACCAATTGTTTATTTATTCCACAAAGATTCGAACTTTTTTCACTCATTAGTCCAACTTACCAGCTGTGATACTTAAAGATACGTACTTTACTTCCTTCAGGATCATGGGTTAACATGAAAATTCGTATTACTGCCCTTTAGGAGTAGTTTAATTCGCTGGAGAGATTCCTTAGACTGCCGAATTCCTCAGTACAAGTTTCTTTAATTCTTAAGAATCTTAATATTTTAAAGATTCTGAATTTTTTTAAAATTAATTGTCTATGTTATTTAATTTAAATATATATTTAATAAATGGTTTTTATAAAATATATTAATTTACTAGTTACTATATATAATGAAGAAATAATCAACTACATGACTATTATTTTGATAGCTTTTATAATTATTATGATTAACACTACTTAAATTATCTTTACACATTAATGATAATTTATAGTATACTAAAACTAAGTTAGACAATATTAATTATAGTCATTATTAGGAGAGCTAAAATAATGAGTATATTTTATATTTAATAATTAATTATCAAGTATAAAAGATAATTAATTGGCAATCTTTCAGGGGTGCTTGGTTGATGTGTTTAGAAATGGTTCAATGGGTATGAAATGAAAATGAGTGGTTGGTTATATATTATCATTACAGGGATAGTATTATGATATCCAACTTTCAGGTATTGCTTCACACTCCTCAAGCGTGGGAGGAATGTCAATCATTCCCGAGTAACACTCCCTTCATCTTTTTTTTTCTTATCTTTTTATAATTAAATATAATTAATTAATTAAAATATAAGTAATTAATTATATTTTTTCTCTTTTTTAGTAATTAAATATAACTAATTAAAATATATTAAAATTTGATATAAAACAAAATTTTAACAAACTTTGATTTCTCAATATTTTTAACAAACCAACTACTATCAATGATAATCATTCGTTCGTTCTAACCAATCATCGTAATTATAATGATTATATCCATTCTCATTTTTTACTATATTCATTTCCATTCCTATTATCATGACTCAATTTGAATCAAACGCCCCTCAATCATTAGGGATAAAACTACATATTGTTGGACCTGCTCAAGATTTCGCATGTCAACAGAATTATTACTGGGAGTTATTGTTGTTGTTGAATCTTTAGATTATTAAAAAAAGAAATAAATAATTAAAATTAATTTAAAATGAACAAATTAAAATTAAATTCATTAAATTAAAAAAAAACGGATAATATAAACTTAATTCTACTCGACTCAATTGGCATGGACTAAACAAACGTTGACGTCAACTGTTGGATTGGTCGTAAAATGGGGTCCACGACAGCGAGTGACTGGACTAAAGTTGGAAATTATGACTGACGTGGCAATCCTTTTATCTTCTTTTGCCTTTGTTGCTTTACGGAGTAAGGAGTTCACACCATCGTTAGGTTCATTTTTAATTAATAGGATTACAATAGGCTTGATTCGCAATATAACATTTTTTAAATATAACTAAAATATTTTTATTTTTAAAAATAAATTAAAATTTTAAATTTTCAAATTAAATAAATTTAAATCTTTTCTAAATTGTAATCAATGATTAGGTTTACAGTTCAATCCAGTCGATTTAAATTTAATAAATTAATAATTTTAATTTAACTAATTAAAAGTTAATAAAATAAATTTAAATTAATCCATTTGATTTAAAATTAACAATTTTAATTAATTTAATAAAATAATTTAAATTAATTTATTAAATTAATTAAGATTATTAATTTTAAATCGAATTTATACCAACCCCAAACAAAGTCATTGATTACATGTTAGAAAAGGATATGTCATTAGAAGATATCCACTTAAAATTTAAATTTAAAATTTTAAAATATTATTATTTTAAAATAAATTAAGATATTATTATTTAAATTCATAAAATAAAATGGCCCACATAATTTTATTTTGTTTTGTTCTTTTATTTTTTATGAATTATTTTGAAAACAATCTCTCAATTAGTTAGGAGTAAGGCTACGTATTATTGGACTTCTTCAGACCTCATGTATCTACAAAATTTTTATCATATATTGTTGTCGTTGTTTTTATTATTTAAAAATCAAAATTTGGAAATTAAATAAATTTAAATTTAATTTATTAATTTGTAAATTAAATTAATTAAGATTATTAATTTTAAATTGATTGCATCCGAATCCAAACATAATAGTTGATTGATTACAAAGTTGGAAAAGAAGATGTCATTAAAAGCCATTCCACTTACTTAAGTTGAAGAGGACAGCTGATTAGGACGCCGAGTCCAACTGAGTAATAATTGAATGCAACAAAAGGGGGTCTCAATCAATTAGACCAATTCAACCGAAAAAGAATAAGAAAAGGATGAATAATACGTGGACAAGTTGGCCATTTGTACGCGTTGTCTGATGTCGTGTCGTGTGGTGTCGGCTGTCAAAACCTAAAAGACAAAACTGCTTTTGATTTATGCTAGCCACCTCATGACTTGAGGGCTAGCATGCACCATGAGAGCGAGACTAGGTCAAACACTCCCCTCAAGATTTATTTTATATTATTATATTAACCTTTCATTTGCAATACCGTATAGCACTGGATTTGATTATGATACGGTATTATATTGATATTGATTAATACGAAATACTATTTTAGGTCATTTTTAATTTTTTTTAAATTAAGTTTTTTTCTTTGACAAATAGCAATTGACATCCCAAAATCACTAGAAGCCTCTTTATAAAACTCCATTTATAAACTTTGAAGATCTTGCATCATTTCATGGGCAACACCTGTTATAATAGTTAATAGCATTCCCTTTTTAACTTCATCCTTTTTGAAAAATTTAGTTTGAAATAAACATAAAGATTAAAAAATGCACTAGCTGCAAACAATAGAGAGTAAAGTTGTCTTTCTCATCTTTCATTGATGATTGCAAGATAAGAAATGTACAAAGAATACCTATTTTTCATATTGGCCTTAATTGTTTCCTTCGACTCTCTCCATGGCATCATAAAAAAATTCATTGTTATCTTTTCATCACTATCAGCTAGACGAAGTACCCTCACCAAAGGCTCACAAACTCATATGATAAATTGACATTGAAATCAAAATTTAGTAGCTTCAGGTATAATTATGGAAACTTCTAGTCCAACATTAGATTTAACATGTTGAGATGCAACTCATTTATCACTTGTAAATATCTATTTGAACTGTTTATTCATCATGATAAAACACTAAAATGATAAGAAATTTGTTGCAAATCTTGTAATAGCAAGACAACAAAAATTCCTAATATTGGTGAAATCCTTTCTCATTAAATTAAAGACTTATGCATGATTGTAGATGAACTTGGTCACCTTTTTTGCTTGTTACACGGTCTCATTAATATAGGAAAATATCTAGAATTTCCTATACTTTTCAATATTAAGTCAATGTAATGTGCAGCACAAGAAGTCCAATAAAAAGAATTATGCTTGCTTTGTAATCTTCTTTCAACCGCTTTGTAAGTGGAATCATTTTCATTAATGAATTGAACAATATTTTCTGTCCCAGCTTCATTCACAACTTCATCGAATATTTCAAACAAAGTATCAACATTCCTAACAAAATCAGATGTATCTATATACTTACATAATATTGAGCCTTTTGCAGAATAAGCCAACAAATTAATAATAGACTTATGTCTTCTATTTGTCCAACAATTACATATGATTGAACACCTAAAAATAGCCCAAACCATTATTCTTTCATCTAAATAACTTTTAATTTCATAAACAAAGTTACTCAACAGTTTATCTTTGTAGTTATCATTCGAAGGAGCTTTGTATCCCGGATTGTAAGAAGTAATAGAATCTACCATAGGCTGATAATAATAAGACTAAAAAACATTGAATGTTATATCTGAATCATATCACCATCTAGCTATTGGCATATCTACGTTATGAACTACATCTCTTGATTGTAGGGCGCTACAAATTTTAAGTTAGACTCCTAGAGTTATTCATGGTGCAAATTAAACAGTTGTCTTCTTCTTGTTCTTTTTTTCCTAACATCAAGTTTACATGCAACAATCGCTTCTTGTTAGGTAGGAATACTTCTACCTTCAACATTCCAACAATCATCTTAAACACCCATAAGCGAACTTTCATTGCCAATTTCATAATTCAATCTCCACCTTCTATCTTTTTCGTATTGATACTCTTCAAATAAAGTTTTTATTTGTTATTTCACATCAAGGATCACTTTTTTACAAGGTTCCACATCACCTTTAACCCCAACTAAATGCTTCGTTAATCTGGATATTCCTCCATTTTTTAAACGCTTGTTACAAAACAAGCAAATGGTATAGTTCTTCATTTTGGGGACCAATTCAACATAAGCCCAAACTAAATCATTGTATCTTCCTGAAGCGGTTGAATTATCAGGAATACTTGAACTTCCTTCAATTTATCTATAAAAATAAACGAAGACATATATCAAAATTAACTTAATAACTTCATATCAAAATAAAGAACACATAATTTCATCATCAAATACTATCACAAAATATGTATTGTTTAACTAAAAAATTAAAACTAACACAATTACATAAAACATATCTACATCTTATATAATATAACTCATTTTGTATGATTACATCATACACAATTCAATTTCATTCAACACAATTCACTAATAAGTCAAAAAATAACAATTCAAGTATTCAACAAACACAATTACACATCTTATATAATATAATTCATTTTGTATGATTAAGTGTTTTGAAAATCGGACTGAATCGACTGGTCGGACCGGAGAACTAGTGACCCAGAGCATGAAACAGTCCGGTTTAGCACTTATTTTTTGTGAGTGGTTGGTCTGTTCATTTTGAGGTCGGATCGGTAAAAACCTTTGAACCAGTGTAAGAAAGGATTGGCTGGTCCATTTAAAATGCGTTTATTTTAGAAAGTGAAAAGCTAAAAATCAAAACTTAGAAGGAATTAAGAACATAAACAAGATGCACACCACTCTCTCTCAAGTCTCAAGTCTCATCTCAGCCATTGCCACCGTTCATTATGATTAGTGATCTTTTTTTTTCTTCTTTTTGATGAAATATGACTAGTGAGCTTTGTTATCTTGTTTTGTGTTATGTTTGTTAACTTTTAAAAATAAAAACTTGTATGTTTTGAAGTTTGAAGGTTTAAGTTAAGTTTATAATTAGATAAATAATTAAATAGTATGTTTAAAAATTATCTTATATATAATATATATAAAACAAAAAACTATATATTTAATTATTTATTAGTCACCAGTTCGATCACGGTTGAATTCCTGTTGAACCATTGACCCTTGAATCAGTTGCTTCTCCGGTTTAGTCACCGATCTAATTTTTAAAACATTGGTTATTCTTATCAAAATGAGTTATTTTTTAGTATAACTAGACTTACAATAGGTTTTTTGTTACCATACATGGTGTTTGCATTCATTAGTGTGGTTGTAAATTTTCTTTTGTAGGCTTGCATTGAAGAAGTGCAAAAGGAAACTGATGGTCAAAAGCTTGATGAAGTTGTGGCTGATATGAGAGTGATAAGGCCTGGACGTAATAAATTTTTTTGAAGCGGTGTGAAAGCATCTAGCATGAAAGAAAATAATATGGCGAGTGAAGCCTTGTACAAAGCTCGTAATGAATATTTGCAGTCCATCAAGAATGTATTGGAAGAAGAGATGAACCAAAAAGTAGAATTAAAAAATGAGAGAATGAGAAAGGAATTAAAACAAGAGAAAGTTGAACGTTTAGAAATGAAAAGGCAACTAAAACAAGATAAAGCTGATATAGAAGAAATGATAAAACAAATGTTCTCCCTCATTCAATTTCAGCTTGGGCAAGCTAACACAACTAACATATATATGTTTTGTAAATTGATTGCACCTAGTCAATCAAGAAAGGAATCTTCTATTTCTCTATATCATACATACCAACATTACGAATATCAGGTGACAAAATTTCTTAGTTCACTATGGTTGTACATCATCTTGTTATCTTTTTTGTTGAGATTAATTGCTTATGTTCATACTTTTTTGAATTTGTTCATAAAAGGAATTAAATCATTGTATTGTTAGTTTTTGGACTATATTATTTATCTTGATTATATTGAGGTCATAATAAAGCAGTTAGTATTTCATTCTTTAGATATATCAACCTATCTATGAGCATTGTAGTTTTACAATTCTAATCCACTTCTTGTTTTTTTTCTTTTTCTTAGAAAGGTAATGATTAGGAGTGAATAAGGATGTATTTAGCTTAATTCACTTATATTCTATATGAAATAGAGGAAAATATTCATATAGAATAATAATGTAGGTGACTATTTTAGTTAGTGATTTTTTGCTTTTTTTATTTTAAATATGTTAAAGGTTGAATTTTACAAGATGGTTATGGACTATAAATCATATGTAAATGCAGTTTTCTGGTTTTTTATATTTGATAGTACATACGCAATTAAGACATACATTAATATATTTATATTACTCTTAACGTATATGTGGATGTTGCATACTTAATGACAAGAGTTTGCTTTTATATTAACATATTATTAGTAACGAAAGAAAAATTGTTTATTTTTTTATACAAATTATTGTCTAAAAATCACTTTATTGCCTTATAAGACTTAAATTGT
>JANKOD010000006.1:2062339-2089023 GCA_026284645.1 Erythroxylum acuminatum | reverse complement strand
GTGATTATAGAAGTGCGTTTTATCATTTGCAGATTTTTGGGCTGTCTAAAATACAGCCGTTATGCTGCCCGATTTTCGATAAAATCGGTTTTGCGGCAAAAATAGAATAAGAAGTTAGTTTGGTAAAGTTGAGATTTTAGTTAAAAAGAAATGAAAAGAAAGAAAGAATGGCAAAAGAATAAGTGTTTTAAATATGAGATTAAATTATGCATGAGTAAGAGAAATCAAGTTATGGAGTTTATGGAATTGATAAATTCCAAATGGGAAATTGGAATGGTATTGATTAAAGATGAATAAAAAAAAAGTATACCGATTTTCGGATTTGGATTAGTCTTAGGGTTCCAACGCAACGTTTCGTTTTCTAAGATTTGCGCTTTCGGATGTCGGCATGTGTTTCCGTTCGTTTCGAAACGTTAGTTTCGATTTGCTTCCGTTTTTGCTTCGGCCCACTTTCGGGTTCGATTTCCGTTCTTTGGTTTTCCGTTTTTCGTTTTCCGTTTTTCGGTTGAAGTCCGGTTCTCAAGATCGGATTCCAACATTAGTTCTTTCCAGCAGAGTTATATTCATTTGCTCTGTCACTCCATTTTGTTGAGGAGTGTGAGGCATCGTGAATTGACATTTGATGCCTTATTGATTACAAAATTTAATGAACTCATCACTAGTATATTCTCTACCATTACCAATCCTTAGGCACATCTGTCTTTCTCTTGATAGGATACGCCTAACATCTTTTGGGGATTATATCAATAAAGGTCACAAAGTACCTTACTCCACCCAGAGACATAAGTGGCGCTTGCCATACATAAGAGTAAATTAATTATAAAATATCTTTACTTCTAGAATTAGATGTAATAAATTTCAAATTGTGCTGCTTACTTGTAACACGGTGCTCACAAAAGGGTAATGATACCTTTGTTAGACTAAGGAGTAGTTTCTGCTTAGAAAGAATCTTCAATCCTTGTTTTGACATATGACCAAGTTTACGGTGCCAAATTTTTGTTGCATTTTCTACAAAACTAACCAATGCAATTGTTTCCAAATGCGCCTCTCCCATAAGCTTATATAAGTTTGTAGCTATTCTTTTCACCTTCATTACAATAAGTACTCCTTTGATCACCTTCATAACTCCATTTTGAATACAGGTCTTGCACCCAAGCTCATCTAATTGGCCTAAAGACAATAGATTCTTCTTCAAACCCTTTACATGTCGCACATTTTGTATAGTGCGAACTGTATCATCAACATCTTCACCTTGATGGTTCCAATCCCAACAATCTCCAAGGCATGATCATTTTCTGTGTACACAGATCCGACAAAGATAGTTTTATAAGTGTGAAACCCAATCTCTACAAGGAGTCATATGTCATGTTGCTCCTGAATCCATTATTTAAGTATTAGTGAGCTCTAATCTGTCCTTGAACATCGTTGCTACTTCACTATATAAAATTTCTCCAGTTGCAACAGATCCTTGAGAAGTTAATGCTTCAAAGGCCTTCTCTCCACCCTTCCTGAATCGGCATTCACTTTTAAAGTGTCCTCTCTTGCCAAAGTTGTAACACTTGTGATTTTTCTTACTTATAAATTTCGACCTTCCTTGTTTGTGACTTCTTGTGAAATCACACTCCACTGACCATCATCTCATCATCGATAAGGCTTCTGCTATTAGCCTTTCTTCCTTGTTGATGCGTCTGCTTTCTTTTTCAAGAACCGAAGCAACGACGTCATAAAATACCAAAGTGTTCGTGAGGATATTATTGGTTAAATTGATGATAAAATGGTTATATGAATCCGGAAGACTTTAAAGTAGAATCTTCATACATTTAGTTGGATTTACGTTGTGTTCCAACTTTAAAAGTTGAGAGCATAAAGAGGTCAGAGTATTAATATGCTCCGTTACCAAAGTAGATTTAGACATTAGGTGTGTGCAAAGTTTCCTCTTCAGAAAATTTTATTATAAAGAGACTTAGCTTCATATAACTTTGTGAGATGATCTCAAGTTTCCTTAGTTGTTTTCTTTTCCTTTACACCTTGCAAAATATCATTTGATAGATTGAGATGCAAATCTGACGTGACCAAGGCATCTATTTGTTTCCATTTATCATCATTTGTGAAACCCATCGACCTAGCACTAATGACCTTCAAGCAATTATCTTTGTCCCGTCAAACTTTGTAATATTGAATTTGCTCAACATTGTTTCTATCACAATTTGACAATACTAACACAAGAATTGACTCCCACTCTTTCACATGAAAAAGGAAACCGCTTCAGGTTTAAACTGTAATACACTAGGAAAGTTCCTAGGAAAGACTACAAGGATCACAAATGGTCCGACTTAAAATCTAGTCTTCTTAGGTAGAAATTTTCCTAGACATGCACTTAATCGCCTCATATACTAGTGAAAAATACCCCAAATGAAACATTAACTCGAGAATAAAACTACCTTTAACCCACAAGAACGCATCAAAAAACTTGGTTTTTACCATGCTATAATTACATACTTGAGCAAACCTTGGGCTCTGATAAGACTAATAGGAGATGGATTTTATCTGGACAGAGCAAACACACTAATAAAAAAATTTGAGATAAAAAAGGAAACACATAAAATTTAACATGGAAAACTCCTTAAACAATAAGGGGAAAAAATCATGGACAAGAGTAGAAAATTTTTCCACTATGTGAAACAAAGATTACAAAGGAAGATCTCACAATCCACACCAAGAACTAATACACAAGGAGAGGGAAGAGATTTTGGGTCGAGGAGAACCTTAGGGGGAGGTTATTGTAATTAGTTTTATCGAAGTGAATCAGAGTGCAACCTTTATGATAGCTACGTTAGTACAAAATGTGAAGAAAGACCAGAAGAAGAGAGAGAAAGGAGATAATCAGACGAGAATATTTGTAGAAGGAAATAACAACATCCTATTTTGACATGTCCATACAGTCGTTGGTGACCAGCTTATATACACGTGATAGAGTAGAAATTCAATATGGGCTAGCGTATTATTACATATATGGAGTTTATTTAAAAGTCACACCGTCATTTTAGTTAGTTTTGAACGCTGCTTCCCGCATCTGGTTCATCTTCTTCGTTTAATTTTACACCAGAGGTCTCCTTATATAGCCTCAATTAAGACTTCTCATCCCACCCACTTTCGATGTGGGCAAATAAAAACTAACAGAGAACCGGCCACAAGTCCAAGAACTCAAATGTTTTGAGTACCTGATTTGATTTGATTACATTAAGTAATAATCGAAAGTTAACCGATAAGACAAAAAAATTAAAGTTTAAAAGATTCAATTGATATTAGGTCATCGTAAAATTAGTTAAAGATTTAAAAATTAAAAATTTTGAAATAAAATTAAAGAATACTCGTATTATCTATCGAAAAATTTAAAATTTAATTGAAAAAAGAAATTGTTCAATAGAAATTTAATTGATTTATTCTAATTTATAATAATTAATTAATTTGCAAAACTAACATATTAATTAATAAACTGGTCGATTTTTAACTATAAAAATTATTAAAGTAAATCGAATCAAAAAATTATATTCACAACCGAATCACCCGAATAAGTTTAATTTTACATCATGAACATTAAGTTATTACTTTTCTTGAATTGCAAAAACAAATACATCAAATTAAGGTTTTTTTTTAGTTAGGATAGGGAATTAACGAGTGTTTATTTTTTATTTTAATTATCTAATTTTAAAAATAATTCAATTTAAAAGTTGTCAATATTATACTTTACTAAAACAATTTATTACCTCAAGACTATAATCAAAATGGTCTTTACGGGTTTAATATTTAAAAATTATATGAAAAAGAAGAAGATGTCACAAGTATTATCTTTTATTATATTAATAAATTATTAATAAAATAACATTTTAAAATAAATTATTTGATTTAAAAAAGAATATTAAAATGATAATATTTAAAATTTTATAACTGATTATCTTTTTATTTTTGTTTGTACAAAAATTAAGGAAACCTTAATTAAGGTTGGAGTGTGTGAATTGTAGAACTATTGTATTTATTAGTGATGCAAATTCTCGTGAAGACATATAACTTTATGATTTTTAACAATGTTTTAAAAATTAGATCAAAAAGTTAAACTAACAAAATAAGAAATTTAAATTTTAAAAAATTCAACCAATATTAGATTGTCATAAAATCGATTAAAGATTAAATAAAATTAAAGAATTTAAAATATGATTGAAAATTCTTACTTATCAAAAAATTTAAAATTTAAGTAAAATAACTATTTTGATTTATAAAAATATATTAATTTACAAAAATTTACCTATCACTTAATAAATGATCCGTTTCAACAAAAATTATTAAAATAAATTAAACTAAAAAAGTTAAAAATTAAACAAAAAATTTGATCGGTCACTCAAAATAAAATATTAGTTTAGAGGTCTCAAGATCAAAGATGACTTTACCAACCCAAGCAAAATATCCAAAAAATATATTAGATCAAACTTTAAAATAAAATTTTTGTCAATTAAATTTATTTTAGTTTTATATAATATTTATTAATAAAAATATTTTATTTTATTAAAATAAATTATTTAAATTTTTAATGTTTATTTTAACCATATTTATTTATCAAAACAAATTTTATTTAAAATTTGTATATTTTGAAGATATTTTAAATTTATTTTATTAATTAATAATTATTTAATTAATGTTATTTAATTTAATTACAAATTACAAATTAAATAAATTATTCATAATTTTATTAATAATTAATTTTTATTAATTAAAAATATATTATTAAATTAAATTATTCATAATTTTTATAAATAATTAAATATCTTAATTAATTAAATAATATATATTTAGTTGAAAATAAATCAGATTATTGAAAATACAGAAATAGAAAACAAAAATCAATTTTTATGATTTATATAAATTAAAACAAAAAAGTATAATCTAAAAACTCAAACAAACATATTTTTTATTAAATTTAAAAACAAAAACAAAAACATAAAATATAAAATAAAAATAGAAACAACCAGAAATCGGCCAATCAAAGATGCTGCTAACGATTGAATGATGACACAAATGGTACATCTCTTCCAGGAAAATCACATCCTGGTGGGTAGATACACTGCAATTACAGGTGAAGGACTGGAAAAGGACCGTCCTACTTATCCCGGAAAATTTTACAAGAATTGTTGCAAGTTCTCCAAATGCAAAGATTTTGACTGCCTTTCCCTTTGAAATTTAAACTTATTTCATGCAAGAAAAGTAAAATTTTGCACATATTTATCTGAGGGAACTCTGTATCTCTTCCAATGTTCTTCCTTTCGTCTCGGGAACCCATATGCTCGTAAAGGCGATCGTGAAGGCACTCACAACCATGTAAATGGTAAATGTTGCTGCAGTTGAAGAAGGAAATGTAGTTATCTGCACTAAAATTGCAGGGAAAAAAATTAGAAAGAGGTTCAGTGGGGATACAGACCTCCAGTGCTCCAGTTTAAAAGCAAGTTTGCAGTCATTGTGATCGCCCAGGAGATGAACCAATTGGAAAGTGTTGCTGCACTTCCAGCCAGGCCCTTGATGTTGATCGGTAGAATCTGCATTCGCATGTTAGTTCCATCCATCGGCCATTTCAGAATAGTTATGATTTGTTCTTTTGAAGGGCATTTTATAGCTTTAAAACTTCTTTACAATAATTCTTTAGGCTAAGTAATGCATACACCTAACTGTAAGCACTAAAATCCTGAACTATGTCTTCAGTATTGACCTAATAAAAGATCATTGATGCTTTTGAGCCCTTTGGCTGATTCAGTGACATTGGTGATTTTTAGAGATTCTAATTGATAGAGCAAAACTTGAACATATCAGTACCTCGGACATTATAACCCAGGGAATAGGACCCATTCCCAAAGAAAAGGCTATTACCAAAGCCTGAAACAAGAGAAGGGAGAGGCAGGTTATCAGAACTTACCAAAAATGATAAAATTAAAACCTTGAAATAATTCATATCTCTATTTGTATCACATACCACAACTCCAACAACTGAAAGGATTCCGAATATGGTATACAAGGTAGAGTCCTTTGATAGAAAATCCTGGACGAGTAAACATTATGAAGGTAGAATAATATTATACTGCTCCATAATCATGTATCACAATAAACAGATAAACTCTTGTCAACGAGTTAATCCACTTACCTTTGCAAAGAATGACACTGCAACAATCAGCAAGCTAACTGTCATACCACAAGAGGAGACCTATGGTGACAGGAAATGAACAAAGTCACCCATTTCTGTACAAATTATAAAGACTAACCAGAATAGTTTTGCTTTAACTCACTATAAGGAGAACCCGACGGCCTGTTCTATCAACCAACCAAGTGGCTACACCAGTCGCCACTACCTAAACAACATGTGCGTAACCATATATAGATAAAGAGCTTCATAGGACCATTTCAAATTAATGACTCTACTAATAATATTAAAGACAATAACTTCAGATTTTCTTCTCAAACTGTACCTGAACCGCACCAAGCCCAAATGTAGCCACGTTACTATTTGAAACCCCTGTTTAAGATCAAGAAATTAATCAGAACCATTGTTTAAGTGATATATTTCCTGAGAACAGTCAAAGAGTAGTCGTGAATTATCAATGGGAAAAATTGACAGTCAATATGGACATCAACTAGAAGTAGCTCTGTTGACGATAGACCATGGATGCATTTTAGAGGTCAGACAACACTATGTAGGAACTAGTACTACTAATTATTTCACCACTAAGATTCTAAGAAAACATGGTTTCAAAAGACATTCAGTTAATATTTTACCCAACTGATTTTGAGTAGTAAAGGTATGTAGCAACAAGAAGAGAAGCTTGCTGCCTTCAAATTGGAATAAGCTTGTAACTACACCAAAAGAATTTGATTCCAATATTCCAAAGTTAAGAACATGATAAACGGTTTATGTGAGGAAGAAGAACGTGATTAAGCTTACCAGAAGCTGAAAAAATGGTACTGGAATAGAAAAGAACACCATTTATCCCACTAAGCTGTTGTAAGGCAAGTAGGCCTATACCAACCTGCAGGAAATTGATTGATCGAAAATAGATGTCTTATGTTTTATGCTATTTTTAACTCCACAAAGTTAAAAATAATGACAGTACATTACCATCAAAGGAAACCAGTATCTTTTTCGTTTGAGATCTGCAAATCTGATTGTTGTTCTTCTGCTAGTTGAAGCAACAGCTCTCTACACAATCCATAGATTCAGGTCAAATTATCTAAGACTGATAAATAATGTAAAACACCGAAAGAAAAATTTGGTCTACAAATTTTATACAAGGAAAAAAATTGCATGTGGGAAAGCAGATCAGCTATTTCACTGGCGGCCATTACCTTAATTTCATTCACTTCAACAGAGATATCAGTATCAAATCCCCGAAGAACTTGCAAAGAAGATTCAAAATCTTCTGTCATACCCATTTTTGCCTGCAATTTAGGGAAGAAACAAGATAAAGAGTTTGAATCATTAGAGCTTAAGAAAATATTTAATTCTGATCAAGGAAAGAACATTCTCGAAAACTTACCAGCCACCGAGGAGACTCTGGAATGAAAAATAGACCAGGTATCAAGACAGTACATGGAAGAATTCCTGAAAAACGAGGATTAAGTTCCATGATTCAAAACTGGAAGTCTGCCAAGATTGACAATGATATTTAGGTGAATTGTTGACCAAAAGTTCAGCTTCCGTGATTGGTTTTTTCTTTTTTTGACATGTGTTGTTTACGATAGAAGGCAATCTTTCAGAGTGTTACCCAAAACTGCAAGTATTCTCCATTGTACAAAAATTCCGAGCAGGTAAGCAAGCATGATCCCAATTGTGACAGAAAGCTACATAACAAGACAAGTTGAAATTAATTACTCCAGGGACTGTGAAAGTCAAGTGTTTGTATCTGTTAATGAAAATTTAACTGGTAAGCCTGCATATAAAGCTAACCTGATTCACTGACCCTAAGGACCCTCTCAAGTTTTGAGGGGCTATCTCTGCTATGTAAACAGGCACCTGCAAAAGATAAAACAGTTGAAGTCCTAAATAATTTTTAGGTTTCAACAACCAAATTCAGTCAGAAAACCTTACCGTATATGAGATAATTCCCACACCAAAACCTTCTAACAACCGTCCCAAGTATAAAAACGAAGTATCCTACACAGAACAGCTTACCTTCAGAAACAATTGAACATGTTCAAGCTAAAAGTTTCGGTGAAGCAAAGTAACTAAACTCACTTTGGCAAACGATATCGCAAGCCACCCGATGACATTTGGAATGGAAGCGATCATTAAAGACTGCATTTGGAACAAAAAAGACGGGACTCATTAGTTAAACAACCTAAATTAAGCAAAATGTCTAGGTATAGAATTCTTGTGCTTAGTGATAAAGCAATCAGTAATCCTACCCCTTTTCTTCCAACATACTCCGCAATTTGACCACTAGCTATAGCACCAACCATAGCACCCACATTTGATAGAGAGCCAAATATCGAATACTAACCCAAAAATAAATTGAAGAACAGAGTTAGAACACATGATGAATAAGCCCAATATCAAATTTAAAGCAAAATCGTTTATTCACACCTCTGAGACCGTAAGTCCAAGGTCCTTGGTGATGGCAGCTTGAGTTGGAGAAGAATAACCGGACTACAATTAAAGAAAATTAAAACTTGATATATCAAGAACTTCTTTATCAAGCTTTTAGCAATCTTGATATTTCAAGAACTTCTTTACCAAGCTTTTACTAATCTTGATGTTTCAAGAACTTCTTTACCAAGTTTTTACCTTTCCCATACATTGCCATGTTTGCAGCTAATCGGAAAACAACATAAATCTTTAGCTTCAGTTCATTCTTCATTAACAAAATCGAACAGTAAAATAACAGAAACCCAAGTTCACTTATCAAGCATAAACTCATTATGGTAATTAGCAGATGGGAGATTGAGAAAGTCCCTCACAGTGAAGCCGAATTGGATAGGACCAAGAGCAACAATCAGTACACAAGCCAGGACAGATATGGACCTATCCCGAATGACCTGAGAAGATCCCATCATGCTTGATTGTCTCGACCCCATACGATACCAACTCCCAGTGTGAAGAAATGGCTTCCGTTGGTCTCCTCTCCCATCATCATCATCCCTGAAACTCATTATTCTCTATTCGAACAGTCACCCAATTTTGCTTCTTAAGTGACTGATCAAATGGCCCAGCGAAAGAATAGCAGAGAAAAGGAGAAGTAACAATGAGTAAATGAGAGAAAAAAATACAAGTATTTGTCGTCTCTGTGTTGTCTGTATGTAGGGAAGGCAGTACAAGACATGGTTGATGTTACTACTTACAATTGTTGCCGGTCCTAACTGCTAAGCCGTAAATCAGTAATCTACCTGAAATGTTCTTACATGTATGCTCTCGTTCGTAACTCAAAAAGAACCAGCTCACACTTGTACTCGCTACGTTGGGTATAATCATCATCGTTTCCGACTGACGTGTAGGATTGGTATCGGGTCAGATTGAGGTTATGCTTTGCCCAAATTTAATCGGGTCTGATGTTAATATGCTTTTAATTTGTGATTAAAAGATATTATTTGAAAAATTTGAAGTCAGAGTTCTGCTTTCCGAACTTATTTAGCTTGAGCGGAGATTAATCTATGTGTGGATGGCTTAAAAGTGTCTTCTGATAATTAAAATCTTCCTAGAATATCTTGTGGTAAAAAAAAAAATTGAATTAATATCCAAAAATCCGAATTAATTAGAATTAATGGATTAATTTTAAGTGGAACCAAAAGGTCCTAACTAACTGTCAACTCTACCTCAATTATGCTTGCCATGGTGTCTTTTAAGTCAGTTTAGTGTTGGCATTTAACACGTGGCTTTGAAAATGACATTTTAAAGTTTACTTTACAGTATTAATTAAATATTTAGAATTTAATTTACGTGACCAACTCAAACTCATTTCATTTCACGTTGTTGGGAATCAGGTGGGCACCTACCTGGCACGTGTTTGAAAGTGGGAGATGTTTGGTTTGGATTGATTCGAGACTTGGACTTGGCCTGGGATACCTCTGTTATTGCAAATTATTTTATAAGAAACATCTTTTTCTATTTTTCATTGAAAACAGTTCGAGTGAGGTTTGGACTGGAGCTCAATTGTCTAAGGCCTGCCCTAGTAGAAGCTGTCAGATCGATCAAGTTTAATAATCTTTGTTGTTAAAAATAATTAATTTATTAATTAGTCGATTAATTTTTATAAATTATAAGTGAGAATAATATTCTTCAATTATTTTTCAAAATTTTTAATTTTAGTAAATATCGAACTAGTTTTATGACGGTTTAATACCGATTGAACCTTTTAAACCTTAAATCTCTTGTTTTACCAGTTTAACTTTTAGTCCAATTTTTAATTCATTTTAAATTTATTATAATCTACAAATAAATTAACATGAATAAAATTAAGTAAAGCGTCGAATTTAAAATATAATTTATTATTTTTTAGAAGATAAATTATATCTCTTATTCTTTTTATGTGTATATAAAAAATCTTTGAACTAACTCGTGTTCTAACCAGAATCCCTGACTAGACATATTTCTTTGCATTCTAATTCCTGAAGATCACCAGAAAAATCTTCTCGCGTTAGGTTGAGAGTATCTCCCTCTTGTTTCTAATAACAAGTCTTTCGTCTTACTTCGTTTATTTTCTTTTTACGATACCTGGCCGGTAGGCTTGACTGGGTAGTGTGGCCACCGACAATGAGGCTGATAGATTGGTTCAAGAGATGTATCAACGTCTACATCTGGAAGAACAAGAGCGAGTCTTAGAATATGTGGAGGACCCAGCGGCGGGGGATAGGGAACAACAGGACACGACCTGGCAACACTGTGTTGTGGGATGCTTATTAACGGAAAAAACGATTAATTTTATGGTCTTCAAGCAGGTCATGGCGAGTGTTTGGCGCCCGATCAAAGGACTTCTGATTAAGGAACTTGGCAACAACGTTTTTATCTTTCAGTTTTTTCACCCTCTCGATGTCGAAAGAGTGATTAAAGATGGGCCTTGGAACTACCAGCAAAATCCTATTCTGTTGCATGTTTTACAACCCCATGAAAACCCCCGTCAAATCGAGTTGGTGAAACTAGTTTTGTGGGTTCAAATCTATAACGTCCCAAACGGTTTGGTGTCAGAGAGAGTGGCCGGTGACGCAGGAAATTACATTGGAGAATTCATTGAGTCTGATCCTCACAACTATTCAAGTATATGGCGAGACTTCATGCGTATCAGGGTGGCGATTGACATTCGCAACCCACTGAAATGCAAACTGCTTATTAAGCGACCGGGAGGAGAGCAGGTCTGCTTGGATTTCAAATATGAAAGATTGAATACTTTCTGTTATTTATGTGGTACAGTGGGTCACACGGATAAGTTCTGTCGACTACTCTACGATTACCCGATGTTTCCGAAGGACAAGTTTGCATATGGCATTTGGCTAAAAGCTGATTCAAAGCGTCAAACACAGATAGGAGCTAAACGATTGCGGTCGGAGAACGATTTTATGCCAGAAAAGGGGACATGATTTTCATGCAATCCGTCGAGGGCTAACCAACAGGGAAGGAGCCGTACCAATGTAGGAGTTTCCACTGATGATGCCGAGATTCATGGGATTCAAAAGGTAAGTCTATCTGCTAGAGTTGTGGTTGGCAGTGGATCGCGCCTCAATAAAGCACCATATCAGCCCCATAATCCATAGAAAACAATCAATTCAGAAAATCTAGCCTTTCCTTGCCAAATGATGACGGATTCTGTTAGGATTATGGATTTTAAAAGACATAAAATACAGGAGGAATTTGAGGCTATACAGGAGCCTATGAATATGGAATTGATCGTGGTGGGAGAAACAAGTGCTCCAAAAAACTTGAAGATGGTGGGTTCTGGTTGTCAGGCCCACCAAGAATTATGAGTACTCTTAGTTAGAACTGTCGGGGGCTTGGGAATCCACGTACAGTTCGGGTCTTAAAAAATATTGTATCTGATAAGAAGCCTAACTTTATTTTTCTTATGGAAATAAAAATAAAAAAAGAAGAATTTCACAAATAAAATCAGTTATGGGTTTTAGTGGTTTTTTTACTGTTGATCCAGTGGGTATGAGTGGAGGCTTAACACTAATGTGGAAGGAACATAATATGGCTCGCTTACTCAGTTATTCCAGGCATCACATTGATATTGATGTTATAATCGAAGGGATGAAACGATGGCGTTTAACAGGTTTCTATGGCTTTTCAGACCGTAGTAATAGACGTCAAGGATGGGACTTGCTCCGAACACTAGCCTCCAAGTCCACGCTTCCCTGGTGTGTTATAGGGGATTTCAATGACATTATGTTTTTATCAGAGAAACAAGGGAGTAGTTATCATCCTAGAGCATTGATGGAGGGTTTTCGCGAAGCTGTAGATGATTGCCATCTTCACAACCTGGGGTTTAAGGGTCCATGCTTCACTTGGGAAAATGGTCGTGAGGGATACTCATTAGTGCACGAGAGGCTAGACCGCTCGATGGGGACGACGTCTTGGTCCTTATTGTTTCCAATGGCCACTGTTCACATTTTAGAGTCAGCATTCTCCGACCACCTTCCCATTTTTCTTTCTCTCAGCGTTACATTGAAGAGATTTATGCAGAAGATATTTCGGTTTGAGTCTAAATGGACAATTGAGAGTGACTGCATACAACAGATACGTAAAGGGTGGATAGATGGCAGCTATGGGTCTCTTCAAGATCGACTCACTAGCTGCTCTCGACATCTCCAATCTTGGGCACAATTGCATCACCAGAAATTTCACAATAGTCTTCACAAAATCAAACGTCAATTGGCATTTTTGAGAAGGCAACCTATTCTGGATATGGACCTACGCTCCACCGAAAAACATTATAGGGATCTGCTACTCCAACATGAAGTATATTGGAAACAACGATTGAAGCAACATTGGTTAGCAGAGGGTGACTCAAATACCAGGTTTTTTCATGTGATGACGTCGCACAAGCAATGTAAGAATCAGTTTTCTCAGCTGCAGAATGCTAATGGAGAGTGGGTTGATTGGGATTCAGGATTAACGGAGCTAATCATGGATTATTATCAAGAACTTTTCTCTTCTTCCAACGGTGATGCAGGCCCACTTTTACAGTATGTGGAACCAAAAGTTACGCCCCTACATAATGAATTATTATTGGCCCCATATACTGGAGAGGAAGTATGACAAGCAATCTTCTTCATGCATCCACAAAAATCCCCAGGACCTGATGGTTTCAACCCAGGATTTTTTCAAACTTTTTAGGATATAGTAGGTGCCGACGTCACTAGTGAGTATTTGAAGTGTCTCAATGGAAACGATCTGATGCCTGGACATAACCGTACTAATTTGATTCTTATTCCTAAGAAGAAAGTGCCCGAGACAATTGCTGATCTGCGTCCTATTTCGTTGAGCAATGTCACTGATCGAGTTGTATGCAAGGTGATGGCTAATATGCTCAAGCATATCCTACCGCAGGTCATTGCTGATACCCAAAGTGCATTCATTCCTAACAGGTTGATTACGGATAACATAATTGTAGCGTATGAATTATTTCACTCTCTTAAAAGGAAAACTCAAGGCCGCCGGGGTTTCCTTGCATTAAAGACAGACATGAGCAAAACATACGACAGAGTTGAATAGGCATATTTGAGATCTATTTTGTTGAAGTTGGGCTTTGACAAGTTATGGGTTTCCCAAGTTATGAGGATCATTACGTCCGTCTCTTATTATTTTATACATGGAGTGAAGAGTATGGTCCTTTAATTCCTGGCAGGGGCTTACGTCAAGGAGATCCCCTTTCACCATATCTTTTTATTCTATGTGCGGAAGGTTTATCGGCCATTTCGGTCTCTCACCTTTTTTTCACCGACGATGCCCTTTTCTTTACGCGTGCTACAAGTGCAAAAGCTTTAAAGCTGAAAGAGTGCCTACATCTATATGAGACAGCGTCGGGGCAAAAAATCAATCTCTCCAAATCAGGAGTTTCTTTTACTCCTAATACAGAAGACACAATTAGACGCTCATTTTGTCAGATTTTGGGTGTTAATGAACAGGAAAGTCATCATAGTTATTTGGGTATGTCATCAGTTATTGGAAGAAATAAAAGACAAGTGTTTCATTACGTGGTGGAGAAATTAACTAAGAGATTGCAAGGTTGGAAGGCAAAATTGTTATCAAAAGCAGGCTAGGATGTTTTATTGCGAACGGTGGCGCAGGCTATGCCAAACTACATCATGTCTCTTTTCTTTTTACCTGTTGATACATGTAAAGAATTGGAGAATTTAATTAATAGCTTCTTTTGGCACAATGGAGGTCAAGGGAACAATGGTATCAAGTAGCTTAGGTGGAAACGTCTCGCAACCCCAAAGGTTTATGGAGCCTTAGGATATCGTGACCTGTGATAGTTTAATCTTGCTTTACTGGCAAACAAGGATGGAGGTTACTAAAATATCCCATTTCACTCGCCGCAAAAATCCTAAAGGCCAGGTACTTCCCAACTTTTGAATTTTTCTCAGCACCTATAGGAAATAATCCAAGTCAGATTTGACGAAGTATATGTCAAGCAAGATCCATTTTAATTTAGGGTTGTCGAAAGCGTGTGGGGGATGGAGCTACCATCAATATATAGCGAGACTCCTGGTTAATGAATGAGGGGGATCCTACTATTCGGACGGAATTTATGGAAGATAGAAATTTGAATATGGTGGTCAATCTTATGATAGATCGCCGGTGGAATGAGCCTTTGATCCGACATTCCTTTAGTCCACGCGATGCAGAACTTATTTTACAAATTCCGTTGGCTTTATCGATTATTCCGGATGATTGGGTATGGACAAAAAATAGGAAAGGTGAATACCAGGTTAAGGACAGGTACAGACTCAGCACCGAGATGGCACATGAAAACTTTCGCGTGGATGGCTTCCCTTGGGACAAAATCTGGAAGGTTCGCGTCCCAGGTAAAGTTCAGATCCTTATTTGGCGCATTGTTTGTAATATCCTTCCTTGTAGGGCCACCCTAAGACGTAGACATATGCTGGAAGACGATATATGTCCTATTTGTGCGAAGAATGGGGAAACGACCTTTCATGTTTTTTACAATTGTGAATTTGCGCAATCGGTGTGACTGTTATCGAGTGTGGGTTAGCAACATACTTCCTCTTTACAGGAATGGCTTGAGTGTGTAGTCACGGCTTATCCACCACCACACCAAGAGGAGACCTTTATGCTTATTTGGAGCCTGTGGATGTATCGAAATGAAGTAGTGTGGGAGTCTCGTACTCATACGCCTCGGTTTATACTTAGTCGAGCACGCACAACGCTGGCAGAATGGAGGACGGCCAAAGCTTCATCTGATGCTCTCACATCACGATCTCCTTGCGTTCCAACTTGCTGGGCGGCTCCAGCTCCGTGTCATTTTAAATGTAACGTGGACGTTGCGTTATTGGAGAATGGATCTTATGGTCTTGGTATGATTATCCGAAATTCTCAATGACAATGTTATGCGGGTAAATTGATGACGATTCCAGGGTGGGGAGATCCACAAGTAAGCGAAGCGCTCTGCTTTCGGGAAGCTTTGAGCTGGATCAAATCGTTAGCGTTTTTCCTAATATGCGTGGAAACGGACTATCAGGTCGTTACCCAATTTTTGATATCTACGCATAGTGGTTCTTCATATTTTGCTATGATTATTCATGATTGTAAGGCTCTCCTTCAGGAGATAGCTTTGATCTCTTTTGCGTTTGTTAGGATGCCAGCGAATCAGGTTGCTCATACAATAGTTAGGGCAGCTAATTCTATGTCTGGTTTTGAGTGGGGGGTATGCCCTCCTTCCTTTTTGTATGACGTTTTAACAATGGATTCTAATAATATGCGCTAATCGCAATCGTTACCGTTCAAAAAAAATTCATTAATTGCACGCTTTACATAAATTATTTATGAAATTAACAATTTCAAACAAAAATTCGAGTTCAACTTTAGATTCTCAAAATTTTTAAAAATAAGTATTTAATATCTTAAATTCATATACTAAAAATAATTTTTTAATGTCTTAAATTCAAATCCTATAATAATTACATTAATGAAAACTGATCAAAATTTGAGAACGAATCTTGAAGCAACTGAACAAAAACAATTTCATTACAAAAATATAAAAAATGTTGCGTATATTATAACCTCCTCAGACTCACACCTACAAAGAACCCTATGCATTGAATATTCATATTCTAAATATTGAATATATTGTCTTTTTCATCACATAAAAAGTTACGATCTTAAGCAAATTACGATAAATTAAAGACTTAAAATACAATTTAAATATTTCTAAATATATAAACCAATTATTATATTTATTTATTAATATTTTTTGTTTTGTTGAGGGAATTTATTTATTAATATTATGTCTTCAATTCTGAATTAATGAACAATTAATTTAATATTTGTTAAATATATTATTTACACTTCAATATTTTATAAATAATAAATAATTTGTTTATTTTTAATGTTATTTTATTTAAGAAGTAATATTAAAAATTTAAAATAAAATATAAGAAATAATAAAAATATTGTTTTAAGTTGGCTTCACATAATTGGGAAATGCGCAACCAATGGGAACTTGCCAAGAGTGTTCTTGAAGTGGACACAAAGAATGAGGACAAGGGAATGTCCCACGCGCCCACGCTCGGAGCTGGAGCGTGGGGACGACCGGAACTGAATGTCATGGTCTCGGACTAAGAGGACATAGAACAACTGAGAGACGTAAAATACTAAAATCGGAAAACGTTAAAAAACACACGGAGACCCTCACTGTCACTCTCTGGTTGCTCCGCTTCGTCATTCAATCTCCGTCGCCGATAACGTCGTTATTGCCTTGGCTGTGTTCAAATCCTGAGTAGCTTCCACATGGGCGAACAATCCCAACCCCAACCCCAACCGCAAGTGCAGACTCAGTCCCAATCTTCGCCACATGAGACCTTCATCGCCTCCACTGCTCCGCCGCAAGCTGCCTCGCATCTGGCGAAAATCCCCGCGCGTCCGAGAAAAATTCGCAAGCTTTCACCGGAAACCGCCTCTGAAACCCCAAAAACTTCCAAACCAAACAAAACCAGACCTATCCAACAGCGATTGACGCTCGCCGTCGTCGCGAGGTCGCTTTCGTGCGAGGGCGAGATGGAGAACGCGATTCGCTATCTGCGGGAGTCGGACCCACTTTTAGCGCCCTTAATCGACGCCCACCCGCCGCCACTCTTGGAGACATTTTGCACGCCGTTCCTAGCCCTAACTCGAAGCATCCTCTACCAACAGCTCGCGCTCAAAGCTGGGGCATCGATCTTTGCGCGCTTCGTCTCGCTTTGTGGTGGACCAGCAGCAGTGGTTCCGGAGACAGTCCTCGCTTTGGCTCCGCAACAGCTTAGGCAAATCGGAGTTTCTGGTCGTAAAGCGAGTTATCTTCACGATCTCGCTAGAAAGTACCAGAATGGCATATTATCCGATGTGGCTATTCTAAATATGGACGATAAGTCGCTCTTTACTATGCTTACTATGGTTAATGGGATTGGTTCTTGGTCGGTGCACATGTTTATGATATTTTCCCTGCATAGACCTGATGTGTTGCCAATTAATGATCTTGCGGTGAGGAAAGGAGTGCAGTTGCTTTATAATTTGGAGGAATTGCCGCGGCCATCTCAGATGGATCAATTGTGTGAGAAGTGGAGACCTTACCGGTCTGTTGCTTCATGGTATATGTGGAGATTCGTGGAGACGAAGGGGTCACCTTCGAGTGCGATTGCGGTGGCTACTGGTACTGCTTTGACACAACAACATCAGGAGGAGGAGCAGCAGCAGCAGCAGCCTCAACTTCTCGACCCACTTAATGGCATTCTCAATCTTGGGTATGTATAAAGTTTCACAAGGATATGTAGTACCAATTTGATGTTGATATAAATTTTTTGGATGGTTTTTGCATTGTTCATTTTCAGTTCTTGTATTGAAAGGTTGTGTTTGCTGCTGGTGAATAGAGGTTTGCTTGCTTGTAGTTTGTATAGGGTCTTGCTGTAGGTTTTTGAGCTGCATTCTTGAAGTTTATCCAAGTTAATACCTGATTTTAGGATTACTGCATTAAAACTTCATGTTTTTGATACAAGTGTTCATGTGTTGCGCTTAGAAGTGTTAGATTTTGTGAAGAATCTTCTCATCGTTGTTTGATGTCTGTTCTTCCCATTGAAAATTTGCAGCTTTTGTTTGAAAGTAACTATAATTACTCTGTGATAAATGAGACATACTGAGAGTAGTAACGGCATAATAACATGAAATAAACCAACAGTTGTAATTTACCCAACAAGTTGGCGAAAGTTGATGATTTGTCCACAGAATCTTTAGCAAGTATAGATCTTCTAACTTAAAAATCTCTATCAGAAACAACAAGCATCCAATTTTACCACTTTATCATGAAGTATAGTAAACAGACGTGGACATCAGTCCAATCTTGACTTGGTTTATTATGTAACTGACAATTAGAGTTTTCTGCATTTTCCAGATTGGATGGTTTGAACTTTGACATCTTAGTGTATTGAAAACAATGATTTTTATGACCTGCATAGGATAGATTCCTCTAGGAGTTGGGAGTAAATTTTAAGGAGTTGCTTCTTACAAAACTATCCTCTAAAACTGGAAAATTATGGGTAGCTTTCTACTTTGATGCCGCAAGGGGATTTATAGAAACTGAGGCAAGCAAAACATGCTTTTGGACCAAAAGGAACTATGTGAAATCCTATTATTAGTTAGTTCTTGTAATTATACCTCAATTACTTGGTGAAAAACATATATCCACGACTGCTCTCATGACATACTTTATCCCAATGATTGTTTATTACTATTTACCTTTTCAATGCTGAAATTGATTCATCACTGTACAAGGACTATTGGCTATTGAGAATCGTTATAGTAGTTTATGACTTTCAATGAAAATAGAGTCCATGTCCTGTTAATTAGCAAAATTTTTGGAGTTTTAGGCCACAACGTGAACCTAGAAACCTTGACCGAAGCCAAATCGGTGATATTGGTGTGGTCTTTGATAAAATCTCAAGAAAGATGGTGATGTATGAGTGGGGAAAATGAAATGTTGAGGACTTGTAAAGAGTTCATAAAATCAGGGGATTTTGATTTTGATATCTGTTGATGGATTTTTTTGGAGAAGTAGAAGATTGGTTGAGATTTCATGACATACCAGTGATGCAATGGAACTAGGAGATGCAAAGAAAGAGATCTCAAGGGACTCAAGCGGTTGGTTGCAAATGCTAGAGATGGTGCATAGAGGAGTTGCAAGTGCTAGAGATAGTGCATAGAGGGGTTGGAGTGTGCTGTATTCAAAGTTGGAGCAAGCATAGCAAGCGTCTGAAGTTATGATGTGGGTTGTGAATTGGTGTTTGACAGTTTTTTGTTATTCCTTTTATTAGTCTTGAACAGATAGTTGCAATGATACAATCTCTATTATTCAGACTGTTTAAGCAGTCTTTACTCACGTAATAAGAATCTTCTAGACTGGAAAAGTATGAAGAGTATCAATGCTTGTCAACTTGCGGTAAAAGATTAATACTAGGATTTGACGTGTTCATGAGGCAAATGATTAGCATTAAGTTCACTTAATAGCTCTGAGACACAATCAATTGTATATCCCTGAACCATTAAATCATTGACGTGAAGACATATCTCTAAATTGCTCATCCAGTTTGAAGGAACCAGCAGAACCTTAATAGTTGGTGTTTGGTACAGAAGAAATATCAATAAATGTCCAGGTTCTTTCCATCTACCGGTTCAATTCATGGTAGGTGCAAGGGGACGAGGGGTATTAATTCCAATTCTAAATTACCAAATAAAAAATCTAGGCTCAAAGCTTCAGCCGTAGCAATTACTGGTGTTGCCAGATCAGTTCATAGCAGTACGCTTAAGTTTGTTTACAAATTTTCAGCTGACTGTGCTTATCTGAAACTTTAGACAATACAGTGGATCGAGTTCTCTGGAATTGGAAATTGTGGTTGAAGCCTTTGGGCTGAAACAGCTAAGTTCAATCTAACATGTACCTTTTTGTTTGATAACTCTTGTCAATAGAGCACTATGTTGTGATTTTAAGTTAACATGCTTCTGAAGTTATACACGAGATTTCTGTTAAGCTTTGTTACAATGCTTATCTCTTGCTTGGATGGTCTTTAAAATATGATTGAGTCTCTTTTAAGACTTTAGAATTTATTTGAACTTTTTGCTGCGTATAAGTCCAGTATGGTGGCATTTCCTTTATGTATATATACAAGTAGGGCAAGTTAAAGAAGCCATTTGGGTAAATCATATCACTTGGATTAACGGTTAAATGGACCAATTGAAGTATGAAACAGTTGCATTGCTGTAATGCTACCGTAATGTTTGCTTTACAATCTACCTAGTACTAGGCACAAGTGGTTAAGATAGAGCCACGGCTTTATACTGTTCCTAACTTTATCTTTTCCGATAGTTAATTTATACCCTATAAAGGTAATCATTTTAATCGTCATTATCATTGTATGTTGTTTATTTGTGTTCTCCTTTGTTGTAAATGGGCGGATTCTATTCTTGTTATGGGGCTATGGAGCGTAGGGATAGGTAGGGTTGCCATTGACAGTACTTTTCTTTTTCTTTTCTTATGTGCGATTCCTGTACATGCATTTTGTGATATTTCTATTGCATCAAAATTTTCACTTTCTTCTTCCACCATCCTGCATGACATAGGGCCTGCGCTTGGGGACAATGATTCAGACCTTGGATGAGATGTGGATCTGGTTAGCACCTTCTTCCTTCCAATTAAGTTATCAGTTATAGGGAAAGTGTTCAGTGGGAAGTGAAGGTAACTAATTTGTTGTCCTGAAAAAGCTTAGACATGCAAGGTTTCGAGGGAAGTACATATAGATTTCTCTTGTGTAGTAAATTGCTTGGAAATTTACGTAAAAGACTACCTATCTTAAAGTTCTTTGATTGTTGTCAAAAAAAAAAAACAAAGACTTGGCTGTCCTCTAATGAATTTGCTGAGCTACAACTTTCTTACTCTACCCTTTCTGCACTACAATTTAACCATGATTTTGTGACTTGATGCAGCTGTTCACGTGGAAATGATAATAATTGTATATTATATTACAGCATTAAGCTTTTAGACAAAGACCCTTGTACCAATTAACACCAAGAAAGAACTAGGAATGGTTGAATCATGGTAATATGGCTGTCAAGTTCTTCTGTCTATTTTCCTGTCCCTACCTTATCTTATTGAATCTCAGCCATTTATTTATGCGGGATTCACATAAATGAATGGCTGAGATTTAATAGGATAGGGCAGGGATAGAAAAAATGGACAGAGGATCCGTTTTCCTTAATATGGTACCAAGTTAACTTGGTTGATTAATTTGGTGCATTGGGGACTGCTATAATAAATACTATCCTTAGTCCTTTCCTGACAAGTGTCTTTGGTCCAAGAGTTGATGTCGATTTGCAGAATGGTGATTGCTGGGACCAACAAGTTTTGGCATGTTCAAGTTCTATGTGCTGTGCCTTATACATATGATACAGCGAGATTTTATTTTTGGAGTTATGGACTTGTATTCCTTTTTAATATTTGAGATTTTAATACATTGATTAGCATCTGTTATTTTCCCTCTTACTGGAAATCGGTGCGTCTAAACTGCAATTTCACAACCCAGAACAGGTCACCGATACGAAAATGACAGTATAATTAAAAACGCTGCTTCATAATACCTACAGATAAGCTCAAATTCTTTTGTGTTTTCCACTTAGAAACAAAGGAAAGAGTTAAGAGGACATCGTAAACGCCGAATTTAACTGAGAATTGTTGTCTTTGTCTATAAACCCTACTAAAATAATGATTATATATCATTGAGCTCAAGCAAATATGATGTTAGATCCTCCTCGTACTCGATCAAAATCACAACTTGATTATAAAGAAGCGATGAACTTCCAATGCAAAGTGATGACTACTTCACTGTTGTAAGTATCGAGCAGTAGAGCTGAAAATAAAAAGCTGGGTTTAACTGATAAACAAACGGAAACCAAAGAGAGTTTGATTGGCTCCAAACTCAAGAACTCCTGAACTTGTCATGGTTCATCTCCATCTTGATGATCACAAAGCAAATTTACTACTTTAAGGGTAACATCTTATAGTATCAATGTCGAATATCCACACGCAGGTTCTCTGCATGGTTGATTATCCTAATATCAGATTGCTATTTCTTGTTCTGTTCTGCTATTTCTTCTGGATTAACAATGAAGCACAGCATCTTATAGTATCAACTCTCGAATATCCATGCATGTTTATACATCAGATAGATAGTTTTTGTACTGAACTTCTTGTTCTCATCGCAGAATCAATCTTAATTAGCTGTCTTATGTGAAATCGGTTTTCTACATGCTTTTTACACTATAAAATGGTCTCATCAGGAAGTAGCTGCTCATCACATTAGCTATTTCCTTATCAGAAAAACCACAATGAACTACGAGAATTACGACCCTTCTTTTCCTGATCAGCCAGTGGTTGATCTCTACCTCCCCACATGGGCTAACCTGCAAGCTTTCATGTTCAAACCAGCCTTCATATGGGTTGAAGAAGAAGGTGAAGCTTCCAAGTTTTCGTCCCTCACTTATGGTCAGCTCAACGAGTCAGTACAGTTTATTTCCAGTCAGCTTCTTCTTTCACAACAAAGAGGTGACACAGTTCTGGTTCTGTGCTCACCTGGGCTTGAGCTGGTTGAGATCATTTTTGGATGTCAAAGAGCTGGCCTTTTGAGCGTACCTATATTTCCCCCTGACCCTTCTTTCTCTAACCAAAATTACCACCATCTTGTTAGAGTCATCTCCCAAACAAAACCTAAAGTTGCCATAGCAGAACCTGAGTACATTGCTAGAGTTCAACAGTATATCTCCTCCCCCTCTTCTAAGAATCTGGAGCTTGCAAAGTTGTTACAGACGGTCAAGTGGATTTCTACGTTTGATGTTAAGAACAAGAAGCTAGTAGGTTCAAGCACGAGTTCTTCTTCGACGTACAGTGGTTGCAAGCCAGACGAAGTGTATCTGATTCAGTACACTTCAGGTGCGACTGGGATTCCAAAACCAGTTCTTGTGACCGCAGGATCGGCTGTTCACAACGTCAGAGTAGCTAGAAAATCCTATGAACTAGGTCCTCACAGTGTCATAGCATCTTGGTTGCCTCAGTACCACGATTGTGGACTTCAATTCCTGTTACTCACCATTATATCAGGAGCAACATGCGTCTTAGCATCACCTACTGCATTTCTATACAGGCCTAGGCTATGGCTCGAGATGATTTCAGAGTTCAAAGCTACTTGCACTCCTGTTCCTTCATTCACGCTGCCACTTGTTGTGAAACGTGGTGGAGTGAATGAAGGAACTCGACCCATAAATTTAGGGAATATGAAGAATCTAATCCTCATTAACGAGCCAATTTACAAGGTGTCAGTTGACGAGTTTGTTGATTTGTTCAAGCCATTTGGGTTAAACCCATCTTGCATCTCTCCATCTTATGGTTTGGCAGAGAATTGCACCTTTGTTTCGACAGCTTGGAGAAGCCATACCAGTTTCACCAACATTCCTACGTACAAGAAGTTGTTACCAAGTGCCAGACTAGGTTCTCAGCTTGAAGAATACCAGGAGAATGAGGACATGAACATTGTTGTTGTAAATGAAGACACCAATGAAGTTCTCGACGATGGACTTGAAGGTGAGATATGGGTGTCATCTCCAAGCAATTGCTCTGGCTACCTTAGCCATCCATCTCTGACACGGGAGATATTTCAGGCGAGACTCCATAACTCGGTTAGCAAATGCTTTGTCCGAACTGGTGATAGAGGAGTCATCAAAGGTAAAGATCGATACCTATATGTGACCGGACGTTGTTCAGATGTAATCAAACTCAGAAACAATCAAGAAGTACACCCTCATTACATTGAAGCTGCAGCTCACGAAAGTTGTCAGGAGTTCATTAGAGGAGGTTGTCTCGCTGCATTTGAGGTTTCAGGCACCGTGGTTCTTGTTGGAGAGTTGCAAAGAAGTGACAAAGACGAAACGGTTTTGAGGAACATATGTGAAGAGATGAAGAAAGCTGTTTCTAGAGAAGAACAAGTTGAGATTGGCCTCGTTGTTCTTGTAAAATGTGGGAGTCTATCCAAAACAACTTCAGGAAAAATTCAGAGATGGGTAGCTAAACACAATCTTGTCCAAGGAAAGACGAAAGTAGTCACTGAGATGAGATTTGAGAACGATACTTCTAGTTTTTCTTCTCCAAGCAAAACTACAGATGACAGAGCAAACAGAAACCAAACCTTGGCTGCACTTCCAAGCACATCAAAGTCTTCTTCTTCTTCTTCTTCCTTGCGCTCTTCTTTATGAGAACCTGATGGATGTGCTTTTCATTTCAGATCATTTGAACAAGTTCCAGATATTGTTTCGCGTGATCAAACCCTGTTGGAAGCTTTGATGGGCTCCAAATAAAATAATATTTCACAAAATATGTAGTTGTATTGATAACAAAGTTTGTGAATACAAAAGACACACTCACAAGGCACAAATATCTCTCTTTAAGTGTTACAACACTTTTTCTCTCAAACTTTCTTTCTCACAAAGAGCTACAGCTCTCTCTAAGCACTTCTCTCTTCAAATGCTCTCTTTCTCTCTTTTTTTCATCAACTCATCATCTCTAAAATGGTTACAAGACCATCTATATATAGACATGTCAAAGGAGTTCAAATACAACTTGGATTCTTCTTACATTAATTAACTCAATCCTATCTTCAAGACTTCAAATACAAATTGTCTACTTTTTTGACTCATCTTTATCCATAAGACTTCAAATTCATTTTGAATACTTCTTTGACTCATCCTTATCTTCAAGATTCTTCCATAAGCTTCTACACTCATCCATAAGCTTCCACATCAATCTTTGACTCATCCCAAACCTTATCTTTTATCATAACTACATAATTATCCATAATAAAGGAGGGTTTGTATTTTCTAACACAACTGAGGTACAATGGCAAGCAAAAGCTCGGATCAATGCAGGTGCAAATTTCAGTATCGTGGGTCGGGATCCAGCCGGAGTGAGCCATCCGTTCGAGAAACGGGGTGCTTATGATGCGGATCATGGAAAGAAGGTGTTGAGTATGGTTCCTGGATTAGAGCGTCTTAACATTCTTCCTTTCAGGGTATGTGTTGTCAGGCCTTTTGATTTGCAATTACCACTTTGATATAACTGTGAATTCATCTGATCATTTTTCAAATCCTACTTTAGGTCGCTGCATATGATAAGACTCAGGGCAAAATTGCATTCTTTGATCCATCAAGGCCAGATGACTTTCTCTTCATATCAATGCAGATGCTCATTTCTGAATGAATGGTTATATCGGAATGAATGGTTCCCGTGCAATTTTTTCAGATGTGAACGCTCGCCAAGAACAAAGAGAACCCTCCGGATGGATTTATTTGCCCTGCAGGCTGGAAATTTTTGGTGGAATACTACGACAGTTAAACTCCAGCAGACAATGGCAAAGTCCCCGGACCTGTTCCAGCAAAGATGTGTCATGTATGTTGTAAAAGTGATGCCATTTGATTGGAAGAAACCGTAAAACTTAATTTGTCACCAACCCCAGTAAAGATTCTGGGTCTAGATAATAAAAAATCATGAGGTATTGGTGCAGGGTTGCCTACTGTAACTAGATTGCCTCGAATCTGTAACTAGGTTGCCTACTGTGGCACATTGCTTTGTAACATAAAAATGCTTCTGTTTTATACGAAGAACATTGGTTGTTGGATCATTTTTGTTTTGGGTAGTTTACAAAATCTCATAATCAAGAAACAGGAATATCCAGCAAACCAATTACAAGTTTAGGTTTTCTCGAACTAGTTTCTTTTAGCTTACCAGCCAGTTCATCATCCTTAGAATCTCTTTCCAACTTCTCTTTCCGTATTCGCAAGAAACAGCAGTTCCTGTTTGATCGATCTTAGTCAAAAATTGAATTAAAGATGGAACACTGCAGGAAACTGAAGAAGATGGATGGCTTGGAGGGAAAATGATTTCTCAATCCCCTCTGCTCGTCTATGTATTGCAGTACCCCATTAACTTGGGATTATGTTTACATTTCCAGGTACAAGCATTGAACACTATTATATCCGAGGAAAATCTGAACAGAGTCTATCAAAGAAACAGAAAAGAACAAAACAAAGAACAATGAGAATCTCTGTATATCCGTAGTCCTAGTTCTTCTATTTCAGATAGCTGAGAAATGGCTTGTCTGAAACAGGAATCCACTTGACACACCAAGCTAGTGGCCAAGATATGGCTGCAAGTCCGATACTTGCATCCCATTGCACCCAGTTTAACCTCTCTGTACCTGCAAACCTCTTCAGGAACTCAACCATTATAACCTGAAGAACAATTACT
Source organism: Erythroxylum acuminatum (assembly GCA_026284645.1). NCBI lineage: Eukaryota > Viridiplantae > Streptophyta > Magnoliopsida > Malpighiales > Erythroxylaceae > Erythroxylum > Erythroxylum acuminatum. The sequence continues at coordinate 2,062,453 of JANKOD010000006.1, read as the reverse complement.
AGTCCAACGATGCTCACGAACAACTTGCTTCTGTGTATCCTCTTGAAAATGTTCTTCTTCTTGAGCTCTCTTGCATTGAATTTGTTGAAAATTTGACACAGCACGAAAGTATTG
>JANKOD010000006.1:2021213-2039906 GCA_026284645.1 Erythroxylum acuminatum | reverse complement strand
TTACGTAGACTTCTACCTCTGCATGGGAAGTTTTCTCATGCTAACGGGCTGCTCATGCTAACGGGCTGTGGAGAGCGCGGATCGGGCTTGGGCCTGTCATAGTCGTTGGGTACGGGGCTTGTTCTATGAAGGATGGACCGATCGGCCCATGGGTTGTCTTAACTGGGTCCGAGCCTTGCACGGCCGACCCGACCAATATATATGGGCAAAACAGCCCGTTGGCTTGGATGGAAAAAATAGCCTGTTGGTACATTTTCGGTGGGCAAAACAACCTGTTAACACGGTTGCTGGGCAACTTCGGTGGAAAAAATAGTCCGCTAGCACGGTCGCTAGACACCTTCGATGGAAAAAACATCCCGTTAGTACACCTTCGGCGGCCAAAACAATCCGTTGGCAGATTCTTTCTTAGTATTGTAGTTGTTGTTTATATTTATTTTTTATTTATTTGACACAAGTAATCGAATTTACTCTAATTCTTAAATTCTTAACCGAATCAAATATAAAAATTGCATAATTTATTAAATTAAAAATAAAGTAAAAAGAATTAAAATATTAATTTTTAAGTCCGATCCGAAATCTGTTCAACTCGGACTGCTGGCTTCAGATAGATCAGATTCAGACAAAAATGCCATCTCTACTGAACCTATTAAGGATGAGTTCTGAGTCTTTTTCCTGTGCATATAGATACATGTCCCCCCACGATGTTACTAATTAAGACGGTGATGGCGACAGGACATGTGTCACGTTGATGTCATGCTTTTCCTTAAACCCAATTGGAAGATTAGGCTACATCCCTGTCATTGGAGCTGCCTTTGACGTGCTAGTACTCTCCACTTGCCTCCAGTCAAACCGAGGAAGCCAGAACGTTTCTCACCTTCCATTTGATAAGGCTAATCCTAAAGGAAGCGCGTACCCTGAAATGCGAAGACTTGCTTTAAGTTCCCCTGCCTTGGTCAATATCTTTGCTATATGCTTCTTCTAGTTTGCTTCCGCATCAAAAGACGCTTTCTAGCTCTTTAAACTGCTCAAGCTTAGCTCTTTAAACTGCTCAGGCTTACCCAACTTTGGCGCCTTAAATGGTTTAATTTAAGAATCCAAGTTTTGGTTAGGAATTGTTGAGCTTCTAGGATTTCCCGTTATGAAGTTGCTGTTTTTCTGTCTGTCTACTGTAGTTCTTTAGCAGACTGCCATCACCTGGCTGATTGGGTTCCCTCCATAAGCAACAAAAGGTGAGTTCTCTCGTCTTACCCTTTGTTTATCTTAAGTTTTCTTATTACGTTCCCATGGAAGACTGAGTCTTGAGCTTTTAATACGATAGTAATCCGCCGTGCCCTTATCGTTATACAGAGTCGTTTGAGAAATTTTGCTTTGGTTTAAAGCTTGCTGCTGCTATAACCTTTTGTTGATGATATTTTCTTCTAAGTTCACTTTTAGGTCCCTGATTTTTCTAGGATGATGTTGATAAAGGGCATGTCTTGAGTTTATTTATGCTTTTGTAGTGACAAGGAATGCTTAACATGGCAATCTTTATTGAATTCTGAATTAAGATAGAATGTTCCATTAGTTAGTTGTTTTATTTATTTGAATTGACTTTGCCTTTCTACTGAAAACCCTAGTCATAAACTTCTTTTTCTGTCTGTTACTTGCTCATCTTGCAGTCAGATTCTTGTTTTATTTTCACAAATTTTCCATTTGAAGAGATTTTCACTCTGAATGTTGGTGTTAGGGTTAATTTGAGTGTATGAAATGTGCATATTCCTGGATGATCTCTGATTGAGTCTGTGTTTTCTCAGATTTGACAGAAGATTTTCGGTTGATGGTGAATGTTGAGGTTCGAAACATGAAACTTGAGGAGAAAAGCGACATCAAGGTAAAATTCTATTTCTCCACAACTTGGAATCAATCTTCCTTAATTATATTCTACCAGTCCTAGTGACAATGTGACCTTATTCCATCGATACAGGTACATCGTCTGATGTGCTTACAACTTAAGAGCTACGTAGACAGAGTCTCACAGATTTTGTCTGCCGTTGAGTCTTCCAGGCCTCGATGCGCTACAGGATTAGAGGCATTATGTTTGTTGCGGGCGTGCTTGGATAAAGCGAAGCTACTCATCCAAACGTGTTCAGAATCTAGTAAACTCTATTTGGTACTTCTTCAACCTTTGCAGTGACTTAAGAGTCTGTCAGATCATATGCATTTTCTTTACTAACATTCTTGCTTGATATTTTAGGCAATTGTGGGAGAGAGGTTACTATTGAGATGCAAAGGTATACAGAATGACATGGGCAAGTATTTGATCGAAATCCAAAATGTTGTTCCCGTATTTCTTGCAGCCAAGGTAATTCATTCTTCATGTCCTCAAAACTATCTGCTGCTTACTTGTAATTTAGTTTGTGAAAGGATTATCTTAAGCTGCTGATAAAACTTTGAGGTCCTGGGCTCTGGTGTAGTAGGATATCCTGCACTTTTCTTGCATCTCTAGATTTCTATTCATGTTGGGTTTATATCTGCTATTATCTTTTCCTTTGCATCAGTTTGCTATTTAAAATAGTATGAATTCCTCTTTTTGTTCTTTTTGCTTGTTGATTGATTCGTACCCTCTGGAAAACCACACACTTGCTTGTCCTTTCCAAATTTAGAGCTTGTGGTAAAAAAAAAATTGTTTAGAACTGTCTTATGTGATAACTATGCAGAAAGATGTTCCTATATAAGAGTGCATGCATCTAACCTTACTGAAATTTAAAAAGACTAGCAACACCAGTCGTGCACCGAAGATGTTCCAATGTTAAACTTAGTGTCCGATGCTGTGCAATTTATGCGTTTGAACCTGTCGGATTTCAATCCCTATTTCTTAGAAATATAGTTGGAACTCATTGTTGGCATCTAATTAGCACGATCGGCGATCGCACACTCTTGCAGACGGGAATGAGAATGCAATGTTTGTATATGAAATGAACTGAAAAATATTATGTCTTATGCATCAGAATTTGGAATTAATTTCATTGAAAATACTGTCCACTATCGTGGTTCAGATGAAGAATGGCATGAAATGACTGCAGTTTCAAGTCTGCTGAAGATGTCACACGTCTGTTATATTTTTCATTTTTTCTCCATATCTTATAATTGCTTGTCTATTACTTCATGCATCTTTTGTATGTACTATGATTTTCCATTTTTCTATATCACTTTGCCTTTTAAGCTGCCCATTTTTCTTTCCCAAAGCCTTTAAGCTGTTCTAAGAAACAAGGATATGCATTCTGCAGCTATCTGGAATTACTGAAGATCTCAGAAGTGCGAGTTTTCGCTTAGAATATCTTGAGAACGAGGCAGGGAAGATTCTGCTTCAGCTTCTTAGGCAGGATGTAGCTGCATCAGACTCTTTAAACAACGCTGAACTTGAGTCTCTCAAACTTGCAGCTATGAAACTGAAAATTACATCCCCTTTGGCTGTTTTCTTAGAAAAAAGGTCTATCAGGATACTTTTAGAAAAAGCTCGTGACACAGAGCAATCAAAGAAGAAAATCTTGAAATACTTTTTGTATCTTTTGAGGAAGTACGGACGATTACTTGGGGAATTGCAAACTGAGATCAACAATGTTCAGGATGAAGAGATAGAAAATCGGTGCATATATCCTAAATCAGATGTATGCACTGCATCAGATGATACTCAAGTTCATGACTCTGGTACGATTCAACCTCCACAGGAATATGTTTGCCCGATATCTAAGAGATTAATGCATGATCCAGTAATCATTTCTTCTGGGAGAACATATGAACGGGTTTCGATTGAAAAGTGGTTTAATGAGGGTCAACAGACATGCCCAGTGAGCCAAATGAGACTGGAGAATTTTTCCTTGACTCCAAACATTGTAATGAAGGGACTTATTAAGAGGTGGTGCTCAAGGAAGGGAATCACTATATCTGACCCTCATGAACAATCAGCTTCTGAACAGATTTCTCATTGGAAACTTTCACCCTCCAATTCTGTGGCTAGTTTGGCTAGTTCAATGAATGATTTGTGCCTTCAAGTTAGCAGTGTGTCATTACAATCTTCAGAGAATACTGCAGATTTGCTAGACGACGATAATAACGTAGATGTTACTGCTGGTCTCCCTGAGATTGTTGCGAATTTATCTACAAGTGGTAGTTGCTGTAGCTTGGCCTCTCTTAAGGAACTAGGCTCACATCCATGGCGACACCAATGCATTATCGTGCAGAATTTAAGAAACGAACTTGGTAGAAACCAGCAAACATGTGATTGCATGTTTCTGAGGAGTTATTTCAAGTCTATGATTAGATTTATGAGGGATGCGAGAGACTTTCGTGATGCAAATGCCCAAGAAGATTCATTAGAGGTGCTGCTAGGAATTTTAAGTAAAAGCAGGTAAATCTTTCTCCTTGGTTAAGCAAGCCTGCTATATCCCTTGAACCTTTTGAACTCTTCTTTTCTTTATAAATAAAATTTTGGCTTTTGTTTGCAGCATTGAAATGTATGCTTTTGATGACGACTCAGTCTACCTTTTGATATCATTTCTTGATACGGACATCACTGGAAAAGTTCTTGCAATTCTGGAATTGTTATCATCTTTGGAATCGTTCAGGTCTGCAATAGCAGTATATGGACTTCTACCTTCGATCCTAAAAGTCTTTGATAGAGGTGTTAGAGAATTCCATCAGCTTGCTTTGAAGATACTTCGAAATTTGTCTTGCAACAAGGATGGAGCATACCACATCTTGTATTTGGACTTCATCTCAAAATTTGCTTCTTTTCTGGGTGATTGTAGTCTTGCATGGTTCTTTCTTGATGTCGTAATTAACTTATGCAACATTGAAGATGGCAAGATCGCGGTACTGGAAACGGATTCATTTTCCAGTTCCATTGCTGAACTTCTGGAAACCGGTACTAAGCAAGAGCAAGAAACCACACTTGAAGTTCTTCTATCTCTGTGTCATGAGAATGGGGAGTGCTGTAAACTGCTTGCAGACAGAAAAATCGTCCAATGTTTGTCTTTCTTATCCATCAATGGACGTCCAAAAGCCAAGGCCATTTCTGCAGGATTGCTCCAGCTTGTGGGAGAGATGCCTGAAGATAATATAGCAGACTCTTCTTCTGGCCATTCTAGTGATCATCCTAAAGGGAAAACATCAGTTTCCGTTGCAGTTCGATATGTGGGTAAGAAGATCTCAAGATTGTTACATTAAAAGTCAATAGTACCTTTAGATGTTTAGGTGACGTTAATTGATTTTCTACGTAACATCCTATGCTTGTTAATATCAGAGAGTGGAACTTCCCATAGCTTTTGGATAATTCTTTGTTTTTTTCTTATATAAGGAGCTTATATATAACTTTTATCTGTATATTTTGTACAAATTGCCTGGTTGAGGGCAGTATAAAAAGCTTCATTTCTCATTGGTGAAGATGAGGAATCTTCCTATTGTACAATGTAATAGGCTTGTTACACAACTATGTTATAGCTTCACCCTTGGCTTTCTGATAGTAAGCTTTATGCAGAAACTTTGAAATCACAGCTTAAAAAGTTTTGTACAAGTTAATGAGAGAGTTTTGTCAAGTACATTTTTCACATTCTTTATGGAACTGGGAAACAATATGATGCTTTCAGCTATAGACACTGCTAGTAGTATTCTCCTTTTATGAACTCATTCAACCGCTTCAGTTCTCCGCTCTGCTGGTCCACCACTGTTCTAACGACATCCACGATAGAAATCAAGCCAACTATCTTTCCATCTATTACAGGAACATGCCGTATGTGATGATCTGCAGAATGATTGAGATCTTCACTTTGTGTTCTCTTCCTGGTTTCTTAAGAATCAAACTAGAAATTTGTACATGTCAGTTACCTGTCATGAGTGTCATTGCTTGTCGAATCTTTGTGTCAGATGTCACTGTTATTAGCTTCTTCTGTTAAAGGGTCACCATATTTAGATGAAAAAAAAGTTGCTGTCATTACCATAGAAGACGAGGGTTTTGTAAGAGTTAACCTCATCAGTCATGATCTCCCCGACTCTTGTGTACTTGGAAGATCTACCTTGTGCTATTACCTTCCTCAGATAATCTGCTTGGTAATGGATTTCTGATGTTACTTTTTCACCTTCTGTCATTATTTTCATATGAAAAGCATTCATTTACCTCTTTCCGTCATAATTCCTGCAATATGTTGTTGGTCTCCAGGCTTCAGAACTACCAAGGACCCAATATTGTTCTGTGCCATCTGAAAGTCTAGACTTCAGTTACATTGCATTTTCTTAAGAAAATAACTTCCACACTTTTTTTTCCATCAAATCCTTTTTAAAAACATACATTCTTAACTGCATCATAGACATAGTCATCGGTTCTGCACCAGAGCCAAGAACCAGTTTTGTCGTCTCCTTTTGTCATAAGCACATCCGCTACAGTTATATTCTCCAGACCCTTCTCTGGAATCAGAAGGGATGAGGTGACACATCCAAAACGTGAAAATAAGTTCTTCTTCTCTACCATTTCTCTCCCAAGTGAGTTCCTCAGAATTCTTCGAATGGTTCCTTGCATTTTGAGTCTGCCCAAAGAAATGAAAGTTAACATCGATACGGTGTATAATTATGGTGCAAGCAGGTGAAGTATATATAAAACCTGAATGAAGAAACAAGGAGAAATGCAAGTGCCTTTGAGGAAGATTAAGAGAGCTTGAAACAGTTAGGAGCTCCTCTAATGGCGACGATATTTATTCAAGCCATAACACAGAAGAAAGTCCTTCGGCTTGCATATGTGACTTTGTCTGGTTAACTTCTTTGCTTGAATGGAGTGATTAGGGAAAGGAATATGTGTTATAGAGCTTTACCTTCCTCTCTACGTTACTTCATGAGCATTTATACCTATTCCCTCCAAGGCTTCTACTGTCACACTACTGGCTTTGTAAACTTTTTGATTGTCTGAAAAGGAAAAAGGTAGACTTCTCTTTTATTTATTCTTTCTCACTTCATACCAGCACTGGTAGGAGCAGCAATGAGCCAGGTTCGGGTTTTAGGGCTCTGGTCAAACTTAATTTGGTTCGTTAACTTCAGTCCAATCCGATTTCTCATTATTAAAATCAAGTTCAAAAAAAAAGTTATCATGTTGATCTTAAGACAGGTCAAGTTCGATTTTTTTTTTTCCATCTCTAAAGACTAGAATTGCCCAGGAGTGACCAATTGCAAGAAGTTACTCGTGAATGGCATGGAAGAAGCTTTCCTATGAACTTCAGATGAGATCAGGCAATGTATATTCTTCGGATGCTTTTAGAAGGAAAACAAGAACTCCTGTCCTGATTTCCTGGAACAGGAAAATACTCTCTCTTGTCAGGTTAGCTTTCAGAAGCTGCAGTTTTAGCATAGAGATGAATTGGCAAAACCCGATTAGAACAAACAAAGAAGAGATGCTAGACTTCAAAAAGAAGGAATATCTGAAAAGGATTCCAGGTAAAAACTTGGCCCTTTGGGGAGGTAAAGAAGCAAATGAAGATTGTGAATCTGAAGACATCAACAAAAAAGTCTCCAAGGCTTTCCAAAGTATCCATAGCCTTATTAATACCATCTCCTATCAACCAGGATTCAGCACAACCAATTAGCCAACAAACACCAAATTCTTTTCAACTGATTGTAACCTGATTCATTCATGCCAGACAAGAAGAGGTCGTTTCGATTCAGACGCTCTTGGTTTTCAGGAGGTAAAGCTCCTCCTACAGACAAACCACAACCTCCTCCTCCTGTAACCAAAGTTCAAACTCTTGTCCAGCCAACCAACAACACTCCGGAACAGCAATCGCCTACCCGTCCAGCCGGGATAGGCCCAGCACAGCCTAATCAACAAGGACAGGCATCACAAAATGCTGCACCTGGGCTACCATCATCAGCACCTGCAGCAACAGAACCTCAATCTAGTGTCCAAGCAGTATCACCGTCCCGTGAACCTATCCAAGAAGGGGCTACGTCTGTTCCGTCTTCACCATCTCGTGCAAACACTGAATCCCAAGACATCTCTCAGCCAGCATCACCATTACTTAAAACAACTCGGAACAGGGCCACCTCCAAAACTCCGCCAGCTTCTAATGCAACTCCGCAACCAAGAGGTGCATCTGTGCCCGAGTCAGCAGTACCCATAGATTCAAAACCCCAGTCTCGACCTCATTTGATCTCGCAACGTGTGGGTCAAACTTCAAAACCCTCTTCCCCGTCTAGGACAGAAAAACAAGTGCAGCCTAAAGCTTCTCAGCTCCCTTCTCCTTCAAAGAAATCCCAAAGTTCAGATTCTACTAGTAATGGCGATGGTCCGAGACTTCTCTCAAAACCAGCCAAAGAAATAAAGGAAACTGAAGAACAGAAGGAAGTCATGGAAGAGCCCAAAATAGAAGGAGAGGGGAAGGTGTCAAGAACTGAAGATCCAGTGACGAGCACATTAACCAAGATTCTAAGTGCAGCATCAGATTCAACAGAACAAGCCAAAGAGCTGCTAGGTTCTGCATTCCACAGCAAACAGAGACAGAACGCAAAGGAAGATATCCTCGATGAGAAGAAGATAATGAGCATCAACCCTATTGAAGAAAAGACCAAACTAACAAGTCAATCCCATCAGAGGCATGACATGTCTAAGAGAGAAGCTTCCCTGCATAAAGAAATCAAGGAAGATATTACTAAGTTCGTTCATAAGCTGGGATCAGGGAAAACAAAGCTTCCATTTGATCAAAAGCCAGTGAGCATTGTAACTCTAGCTGGTGAAAACAGAGGAGTATTCATGCATTTGAGCTCTGAACCAGAAAGAAAAGATGGGTACATCCACATCACGAGGGGTTACAAGACCAACCCAGATGAGAGCATGGAATCTACCACCGAAGCAGAGGAAAGCTCAAAGGAGAAGTTGGAAGATTCATCAACCGAAGAAGATAAACCAACAAGAGCATTCATCAGTAGTAACACACAAGGCATCAACAACTCCATTGTGTCTCAAACTGAAATAGTTGAAAGAAATCCTGGAGTTCATGTTGTTCTTAGTCATAAACCAGCACAACCGACCAATGACATTACAGAACCAGAGCCACTTGATACACACAAGGCTGAGTTTAACGTAACACATGCAGAGAAACTCACTTACAAGCCAACGGTTAGACGAAGATGCCTGCGAGGGCTGTTCTTGGAGTCCAGTGACTCGGACCCTGATAATCCTGAAAAACCTCGCAGACATGGTTGTCGTTACAATTGTGGGGAAAAGAGAACAGATAAAGACAAGGGGATTTTCTGACCAAGTGGATTTCACAATTCATTACAGACATTACTTATCAACGACGAACTTGCACCTAATACACCTATTGTTCATCCAGAAAAGCTGTGTTTCCATGAATAATCCTGTTGATAGTATAGTAATAAAATGCTTTTACTATGCTTCGCCACTTATGATTCAGTATCAGCTTATGATCGACAAGTTTACGAGAAATTAGCAAACAAAAATCTGCTTAAGTTAAAAAGTTTCGTACTTGCAGTAGCATGCGTATGATTGATAAAACTTTCACAGACCATGCAGGCCACTGGTATTACATAAAACTAATGCTAGAAGAAGCAAACCAATGGGAGGAATCCCGTGCTTCTTTGAATAGAACATATACAACTAAATCTCGAAAAAAGTAATATCGACGTGCCCAAAGTTGACAGAAAGGTCATTCACAGGCTGGTTTAGTGTCAAAGCTACTCAAGCAGATTGCAAAAGCTTGGAAGGCAGAAAGTGGGTAGCGATAGTCCATCGTAAAGATGTCTTTCCCAATCTTTCCAAACTGTAGAATCACCTTCTCTTGCTCTTCTGCAGGAACATTTTGAGAAGGCTCCACAGCTGCCACCAACTGGAAGTTTTTTACAGAGGCCACCGTAACGCGTCCTTTAAAATTTAGGCACCAACACTGGAGTTGTTCATGCCATCTTGGAGCTTTATTCCTCAAAATCAAGGGATCCCTTCTGCCATTAACTGAATCTTCTGACCCGGTAAGGCTACTTGAACTAATTTGTACAAGCGGCTGCATTACTTTTGAATTAGAGAATGTTGGAAATTGCTGATCTTGGAAATTTGTTCTCTCTTCTGGAGTAGGAGCGCACCCTCCTTCTTGGATTGCGGAAAGAGGAATCGTTTGCATTGTGCAACGCATTCTCCTCGGGCCTCTAGTCCGGAGGACGTTAAGCTCATAAGCTATCATGCCCACATTATACTTCCTCACTGCTACTCGTGGAGATACTTGAATCGAATGGGATTGCTGAAGTGGTTTATAATTGTGTCGCATTCCAGTATGTGGCGGTTGGCTATCATAAATAGTGAACTTGGTTCCAAGGAAATTGGACCTGCTTTGAACTTTGCATGTCAATTTCAACAAAGGCATAAGTACAAAGCTAGACTGCTTTAAACTATACCTTAAACTTCCAACATAGGTATTGCTAGTCCGAGAGAAGTCACCATGAACTAATGATATTCTGAATTCTGTGCTTGTAGCCCTTCTTATCTTCTTTGCTGAAAGTAATAACTTACTCAAATCACCTGAAAGAGCTGTATATTGAAAGGAAACCATTTTAGCAGCAGAAGGACACAACTTTTCAAGACTCTGAGAATCTAATGACAGAAACAGGCCAGAAACAGAGGAATGAGAAATGAAAAAATGAAAAATCCATCGACACTTCTGAATATATAAATTTCCAAAAATTATAGATCCCTGATAAACAAATCAAATATTAACTGAATCATATACCATTCACCACAGATCAATCAAAACACTAAACCATCAAGAAGGCTGAGACAAGACAACTTAAATGGAACAAACTAAAACAGTAATAGCATTATATCAAGAAAAATGGCAGAGATTACCTACCAGGGCTCAATCCGAGATACAGTTGAAAAGTGGAACTTGCTCTTTCTCTCTTAATAAAGCACTGAATAGGAGGATCTCTCGGTCCAGGCTAGACAAGAAGATCAACACATAATCAGCAGCTAAGTACTTTGTCTGAAACATCAATAGAAGAAGAGAAAAGGTAAAGCAACGTGTTACCTGCTTCAGTGAAATTGGAAAAGTAAGGCAACCACATTGCTCAGGGGTTTTAACAATCTCTTTCGTGATCTCTCTCCATGACTTGCAGACTGAGGCACAGGCCACCACATCTCTCCGTCCAGGCCAAGAAGCCTCGCTTGCTTCGACCCTTTGAATCAAATTGTGAAGTAATTCAGGTGGCAAGTTTGCCCAGCTGTTACTCTGATTCTCTCTCAATCCACACGACGAACCATCATATTCAGACCCACCTTCAGGAGCAATATGAGCACGAGCTCTGCGATTTACTCTCTTCCCTTGCAACCTTCCAAATGAAATGGTACTAACGTCATCTCGTATCTCCTTCAGCTCACGAACTATGTCATGAAATGGCATTTCAATCGATTCTTCCATGCAGAATGAAACAAGGGTAAGATACAATTAACGAGGAAAACAACACAAGGAAATGGTATTCAGATTTTAGAGTATACAAAGATTGTACCTTGCAAAAACAAAACTTGGGTTTGAATCAAAACTGATCAACCACTTCTTCTACAAACAATTCCGAAATCTGAATTCACCTTCACAAAGTTTCAAGCTTTGGAACCCCAAAAAGAAAAAGAAAAATTTTCCAATCTTTGGATCCGATAAGCAATACCCAATGGAGGAAATGGAATTAAAAGAAGCTCAAAACAAGCTAGTGCATGCATTCACCATTCAAGAGACAAACTCTTAGGGAATAGCGAAAACTTCTCCTGAGACTTTCGAAGAATTCGGGGACCCTGAGGCCAATGTCTTGGACACAACAAAAGCTGTTAGCAGAGAAAAAGGCTCAAAAAGATAAACATGTTGGACAATAGCGAAATTGGCGATAATGTCCAGAAGGGGCGTTTTGGGTTGGACAGAGGGACAGTACGTGTCACTTCTTCACACATCCATCAGGACCACCACTACCAACATCACACCGCCGCCTACTACCGTCCACCGGTGGCTGAGTCAAAGTTCCGATCTTTTATCTAATCCATTTTAGCTTAAGCTTCTTAAACCAAGGACCCTTGCTTTTTCTCGGGACCAAAAGCTTGAAGCTTTCTCTCATCTCGTTAATAATAATGATAAATTAAATAATAATGTCTTTAATATTATTATAAAATATCAATAAATAAAAAATTTATATGAATTTTAATTTCTGATATTAGAGTTCGCTTAAATTAGTGTTAAAATACATAACAAACACTTAAAAATTCTTTTCTTAAAAAGATTTCTTAGAATATTAAAAAAAAAGTTGATTACTAAAAAAAGCTTAAATTTTCGTCAATTTTATAGTTATAGTCTAAAATTTTAAAAGTAGCAATAAAATATTTAAACTTTCGATTTTTTTAATTATAGCTCAAGCTTTCAATTTTCTTCAATTTTAGCCCGATTTTATCTGTTATTCTCCTGATACCATCAGCCATTTGTTTTCTGTTTGTTCTTTTAACGTCCCAAACTGCTCTTGCATTACAGCATACTACACCAATAAGTTCTTCATTTTTAGTTCGTTTTCCTAGTATCCTTAGTGTGAGAGTGTCAGGGTTGCATAATCTGAAAATCGAAGGGTGAGGGTATCGAGAAAACAAATTAAAAAAAACTGAAATCAAAGCATAAGGTCGTCGGAGCTACGTAATTTGATTTAATTCATATTTAAATAACGACATTTTAATTATGTGATTAAACGACGTCATTTCATTAATCTTTGTTTATTATTTTAATTTTGACTTACATGTATTAATAGTTAATATTTCTGAAACACGTGTTAAACTACATCAACAAACTTAACTAAAACACTAACGTCGGGCTAGAATTGAAAAAAAATGAAACTTTAAGCATTTTATTACTATTTTTGAAGTTCGGACTAGAATTGAAAAATGAAAGAGCATTTTATTGCTACTTTTTAAAGTTCGGACTATAATTGAAAATTTGACAAAAGTTTGAGCTTTTTTCATAATTAACCCTAAAAAATACACTATTTTATCCAATATTTTAAAAACCGAATTAGAACTTAAACGGATAAAACAGGAAGTTTAAGGTTTAAAATTTAAAAGATTGAACCGATATTAGACCATAGAATGAAATTAAAGAATTTGAAATATAGTTAAAACAGATTATCTCTACCTATCGAATAATTTGAAATTTAATTAAAAAATAGATTATTAAATAAAAATTAATTAATTAATTTTAATTTATAAGAATTTATTAATTAATAAAAAGTGACTCGATTTTTAACAACAAAAATTATTAAAGTAAATTGAACCGAAAAGTTGAAACACAAATTTAAAAGTGAATTGTACTAATTAAACTTACTTAATATTAATAATTTATGATAACTATTTTAAATTATTAATTTAAATTAGGTTTAATTACTTTATATTAGATTTAAGATTTGAGTTGGATTGATATGCATAGTATATATCAATATACTCAAATTCAATATTTAATAATATTTTTTAAATATATTTAATCTTAATACTCAATATTTAATAATTATAATAAATAAAATGTTAAATATCTTTTTAATTATTTTAATTGAACCACGTTTTAGGTGATGTGATCTTGACCATCAAAGAAAAGGTGCACATAAGAAAGACCCATTTAGGGCGATGGTCGACCTATAGAGGATTCTTTGTCCCTATCTTAAGTACACATATATAGCATAGATTTGAAGTAAATTAAGGGCTAAGTATAGGGTTTGAAGACTTTTGATTGACCATGTGAGGTAGGGAAGACAGCCATTCCTGATGTAGACTTGGCACTCACACGTGCAACCCTACCCTATTTTCTAATCACAATTATACTAATTTATTAATACTAAAATTTTTAATAAGATTGACAAATAAACTCGAGTTTAACCCGATCCTAACCCAGTTTGACCAGGCTTTGAGTTAGATTCGGATATTTTAAAATTTTTAATTTGAAATTAAAAATTTAAGAAAAAAAGTGACATTATTTTAAAAATTTTTAATTAAAAATCAAACTAGACCAGGTCTACTCGAGTTTTTGGTCACTCAAACCCGATCGAGCCCGATCTCGAGCTGTGTGCCCTAGGTCCATGCCAAAATTTTCAAGTGAATTTTGCAGTGGTAGGTATATTATCACCTAACTTTCGCTATCAAGTGAATAAATGGAAAATCCTTTTGAATCTATGCTAAGATACAAGTCTTCACAACAACAATGACCAAGTGTTAGTTTAGCCAAGACAACCCAAATCAGTTGATAGCTCATCAATGGCAAAGTTAGGTTGATGTGAGTTTGTATTGTGAAATAAGAGAAAAAGGGCCATCACTTGTTTTACTTCCAAATACCGTTTAAATGGTTGGCAGTTTGTTTCAGTGATTATCGATATTTTAAAAATTAAACCAGAAATTAAATCGCTGTAAGAAAGGCAATGAGTCGAGGCTCAATCTAAGCCTAACTTGACTTTTTATTTTTTAAATAAAAAACGACATTATTTTCGCCAAAACGATGTCATTTATACATTGTTTGTCATACTCAAGACAGGCCAGACCTAGACAGCTAAGGCTTGATCGACCCAATTTTATGAACCCGAGCCCTATTGCCAAGTCTAAACCAATAATATAATAGGTTTAAGATTTTAAAAATTAAACTTGTATTATACCTTTTATGAAACTAATATACAATAAATATTAAATAAAATTGAATAATTTAAAATATGATTAAAGAAGAAGAATATCCTTATCCTTCGAAGAAGTTGAAATTTAATTGAAGAAGGAGACGATTAAATTAAACCAGGTAGTTTATTCTTGCTTATAAAAATCCGTTAATTTACAAAATTCAATCGTTTAATTAATAAACTATTCGATTTCTATTAACAAAGGTTATTAAAGTAAATCGAATAAAAAATTAGTCAGTTTAAATTTTCTACCGTTGAACCGATTAAATTGGTTCGATTTTTTTTATCATTTGTGATTATCACACTCAAATAAAAAAGTAATTTAAAATAAATTATATTAATATAAATTTTATATTATTGTTTAGTATTTATAACATTAGTTATGTTTACTGGCTCATCCCTCGATAACAATACCACAAATTTTAGAATAAGCATAAATAGACTTGGTAAATTAAGTTCAAATCGGTCCGACCGAAGTTAAAAGTTAAGTTTGGATTGAATGGGTTTTTGGTTAGATTCGTAATTAAAGTCTAATCCGAATGGCCTAAATCTTGCTTCCAAAATGATATTATTTTTGTTTAATTTTCTAAATAACTATAGTTTTTAACTTTCTATAATAATATCGTTTTGGCTTGAAAAGAAACTCCACGCTAAAACAACATCATTTTAAGATGATGGGATCCTCTGTCTATTTTATTCTATCCTTATTTTATCTTATGATTCTCAGTCATCTATTTATGCGGGATTCACGCGAGACCTTCATAAATAAATAGCTGAGATTCATGAGAGACAGTATAAAATAAACCGAAGATTCTGATTCTATTTTAAGACAAGGTGAACTGATTCAATTCAAGTAAAATTCAAGTTTGACCAAATTTCGGATCGAATTTGGACCGCTCGTCTTCGGCCCGACCAAGCCTGTAACAAACATACAAAAACAAAGCAACGAGGTATGTGTCAAAGAAGAGTGAGACGTGACGCAAGTGGGGAGTGGAGTGGAGCCTTTGAGTTGCTACAGTACATGCTTTAATGGAGGTGTTGTAGTTGGAAGTGTTCACGAAAAAGTAACACGCCAACAAACAAAGACAGACGCAAAAAGCTTGATGTGGATAAGACTGAAAAGCCATATAAATAGTATATAAAATGTATTTTATCTAAAGAAATTTAATGGATTCTATAGTCGAGTCATGGCATCGTGGAGAGAATGGCTAAACGACACCGTTACATACCGGAATTGTGAATAATTTATTTAACTTTTGTACGTCAAGTGTGTTAGGAATTTAGAACTCCCAAACCCACACCCAAGGATATTTAATAGACAAAAATATTAGAAAAGAATAACACAAGAGAATTTACGTGGAAACTTCCAAACCGGAGAAAAACTACGGGCAACAAGAAGAAAATATACTATGTGAAAATTTCTTACAATCATACAATTTTTCCTCTCACTCAATCTCCTAATACACCAACACACCCACAAAAAAATACCCATGGCAAACTCTCCAATTCTCACCTTAAAGGAAGAATTTAACTAGAGTCAAATCTTTAACTTTGGTTGGTGCATTAAATAAGTATATAGATAAAAGCCCTTACTTATTTGTTGTCTCCAACCAATACGAGACAACATGGAGACAACAAAAGAGTAAAAAAAAACACTTAACAAAGCGGAAAGAATAATTCTTATACTTTTTGTGTAAGAACAGTTACGAGAATAAATACGGGGAGAACTGAGCAAAGGTAACAAAGTATCGTAAAGACAACTTTCTACAAGAAGATGAGTGACTTTTACAAATAAGAAGGGAGGTTAGTTGTAGAAAGTGATTTGTATAAAACATATAATTTACAAAATTAAGTAAAAGATATAGATCATCTATTTCGTTTTTAAAAAGCTTTTTAAAAATTCCCTTCTTTTAAAAGTCTCAAAAAAATTAATTCTAATTTTCAATTTTTCATAAACGCGTATTTCTCTTAGATTTTAGTTAAAAAATAATAACAAAACACGTGTAATATAAATATCAAATGTAGACTAATCTACTGTCTCTAATATGATAATTTAAATCAACTTTTAGACTCGACTTGAACTAATTATATTTGATTTAAATTAATAATTATAATAAATTATTAATTTGAGTCAGATTCAATTAGTCAATTTGAATTTAAAACCTGTTGAATCATAATATAAATATTATTTAATTAATATAAGTGAGATAATGACGACGAGTGTATTTTGTTGTTATTTTTTAATGCAATATAAGAAATGGAGTTTTTCTAGAAAATTAAAATTTAATTTTTTGTAAGAACTTTTAAAATTAGAGAGTTTGTATAAGATTTCTTAAACTATAAGAGATGTCGGTATCTTTAATCTATTACTAGTTTATAAAAATACACATTACATGCGGGTTTATCGAAAACAGTCTCTCTACTAAATAAAGATAAGGTTGCATATTATCGGATTTCTCCAGTTCTCGCGCCTCAATAAAACTTTAACTAAATATTGACAGTTATCATTCCCCAACTTAATCATTTCAAATTTTATAGAACCGTGGATTTAAAATTAACTAATTGGTCAGTAATATATTTTATAAGTTTATAAAGTATCCCATCTCCTTATTTGTATTCACTCTTGACAAATTTGAGACCCACCCATATAAAGTATCAACTAGAGTACTTAATTACCAAGTTCCAAGCATAGTTTCATGAAGATATATATATGACTACACAGCCCAACTAAGTAAACCCCAAGTCCCACTTTCCTTAGTTGTAAAGTTTCAGTGTTAAAGATAGGGATGAATTATTGTTATTCATGACCTGACTCAGTACGTCTTCTCTGTAGTGGGATGTTGAAGTTGATATTCAAATCTCATCAGTGATTAAGATAATCTCTTGTAAGTGACCCCAGAAGAGTAGATGTTATGATTAGAGTTGATGTTAGGTATGAACCCTTTTTTCTTTTGCAAGAAGTCTATGATTTTTTTTTTAATCACGAAGTACTTTAAAAGATTTCTAATTATGAGAAAATATCTTTAAATTATTTATACTTAGACTAATTCTCGCTCGAGCTAGATAAATTTTTTGCGATAGGCAAAGCTTTAACCTTAAATTTTAAACAGCTGTATATATGAAAGCGGGTTTGAACCTGCGATCACACTTAAACTAAAAGAGCCCCTTTTCACTTAAACTAGAAGAATTCCTTACTAATTCACTTGCACGGAAAGTTTTATTTCTATGTTATGGAAAACAAGACCGATTTGATCTAGTCCAATTCCAAATCCAACCCATAAAATCTGATTTCATCATATTTAAGTTTAGATTTAAAATTTTAATTTTCTACTTATGAAAAAAAATTGATATAGTTTAAAATTTTTAACTTATTTAGTTAATATTTTAAAAACCGACTCATGAAATAAGAAATTTAAGTTTAAAAGATTCAACCGGTATTACATCGTTATAAATTATGCTAAATATTAAATAAAATTATAAAACTTAATTAATTTATTTTAATTTATAAAAATTTATCAATTTATAAAATTTGACAAAATAATTAATAAACTGATCGATTGTTAACGACGAAAATTATTAAAATAAATCAAACCAAAAATATTTATTAACCCTTATGGCAAAAACAAAATTTGACTAAAAATGACTGTTGTTTTATCAACAACTGAGACAAAACTTTACTCGAACTTTTCAAGTCTATCGAGGTTTGATCAGATTTCAAGTTGCTCGTGAAACCAAAAAGAAGAAAAAGGGAGGCTAGATCCGGCCGACCCGGCCATTACCATGCATACATATATAATCAATGAAGAATCTCTAAAAGATAGCCACAAAGCACCCACATGCATGCTACCTCTCTCCTGTCTCCCTCTTGATCATGATGGTTGGTGGAGGAAGGAACAAAATATGTTTTTGACAAAGGAAGGATGCTTAGACTTTCAGGCGCCATCAAGTGCTCGTGGAGTTGGTATAATTATGGTGGTTTTGGTAAAGTGAGTGTGTCAA
>JANKOD010000006.1:1996490-2009618 GCA_026284645.1 Erythroxylum acuminatum | reverse complement strand
TCTGTTGCCCTAGCTCCAGAATCTTCCTTTGCCAGTAACCTCACATGGCCAGATCTGTTGGAGTTGATGCGAAACAAGGCCAGATCTGGAAGCAAACCGAGCTCCTCCGGCAAGTACCTGGCATCTGAGAAGAGAGAAAGGTGCGATGGATGCATCTGAGAAGAGAGAAGAGAGAAAGGTGCGATGGATTCATTCAGAGAAGAGAGAAGAGAGGACTGAGGAGAGAAGACGATAATATGACATAAGTTTGCAACCGGTTATCAAATAACCGGTTCTTGGAGAGAACCGGCCGGTTTTTATATTGAAGGTTTATTACCTCGGACCGAACCGGACACATGGCCGGTCCGGACGATTTCCGGTCGGACCGGCCGGTCCGGTCCGGTTTTTACATCATTGATTATTATAATCTACTACTTCTTTCGATTCATAATAATTGTCATTTTATAAAAATGCACATTTATTAAGAAAGCTAATAAAACTATAAATATACCCTTATTAATGCTCCCATGAAGTTATCTCGTAAAGAGAGATTATTTTATTACTTGAATTTTGCATGTTAAATTGCCTTGAAATTGTGATCTGTGTAATTAAGATGAGAGAGCAATTAAAGGTTAATTTTGGAAGTAAAATTACAAACATGCATACAAAGTCTAGAATGATACTTATTTTAAATAATTAAAATATATTTAAAACGACACTTATTATGATGAATCGGAGGGAGTATTAAATTCACAAATCTACCAAGTGAATGTTTCCCATATAACAGGCTATGTTCAAGCAGGCATCTACGTACTATGTTTGTTCTTTTCCTATAGAGCCTGTTCTGTTCAGTAGGTAAGATACACAGAACGTGTGTGTGTGTGTGGTTGTGGTCCTTAAACGTTGCTTATAAGCAAAGTGTATGGTCTCAGTTGGGTCTCAGAAACCTGTGCGCACTAGTCGAACGTTTTTGAGTTTCAAAGGTATATTCCAATGGCGGATAAGAGCAAGATCTTGATCATCGGAGGAACTGGTTATATCGGAAAGTTCATCGTAGAAGCAAGCATAAAAGAAGGTCATCCAACTTTTGTCTTGGTTAGAGAGAGCACAGTATCTGCCAAAGGACAACTCCTGGAAAAATTCAAGAACTTGGGTGTTTCTGTAGTACATGTAAGAACAAAAAAAAAGAAAGAGACCATGTTTTTGTTTTCGTCTCTGGTTTTTAATGATCTTGTCATTTAGAGAAAGTGTGATTGTTACAGGGAGATCTTTACGACCACGAGAGTCTGGTGAAGGCGATTAAGCAAGTTGAAGTGGTGATATCAACAGTTGGGTCCTTACAACTAGCAGACCAGTCCAAGATCATTGATGCCATTAAGGAAGCTGATAATGTTAAGGTTGGTTATTTCAGATTGTAACCACTTACGAGACCATGCCTATTTCTCTAACCCTACTCTTTGGACATGACAACTAAGGAAAACCTTGTGCAATATGCAGAGATTCTTGCCATCGGAGTTTGGAAATGATGTAGATCATGTTCATGCGGTTGAACCAGCCAAATCCACATTCGAAGTAAAGGCCAAAATTCGACGAGCCATTGAAGCAGCAGGAATTCCATTCACTTACGTAGCTTCCAACTTGTTCGCTGGCTACTTCATCCCCACATTGGGACAGGCAGGACTTACTGCTCCTCCTAGAGACAAAGTAACCATTGTTGGAGATGGTAATCCAAAGGGTATGTAAGCTATAGAGTAGGATCACTAGTCATTTTCCCAGAATCTGGGAACTTCTGTATATAGTGTCTCAAACTGTTGGCTTTGGTTTATATAAACAGCTGTTTTCAACAATGAAGAGGACATTGCAACTTACACCATTAAAGCTGTAGATGACCCCAGAACCTTGAACAAGATCCTCCTCATTAGACCTGCTAAGAACATCTATAGCTACAATGAGCTGGTTGCTCTGTGGGAAAAGAAGATAGGCAAAACCTTGGAGAAAACCTATTTGCTTGAAGATCAACTTCTAAAGATCATCCAAGGTGAGTCAGAACTTGAGAGTAATTTGTACATATACACTTTCTGTTACTTTGTTTCTGCGGTGTAATTGTTTTCCATATTTGTTGCAGAGTCTCCAATTCCGGTCAATATTATTCTGTCAATTCAGCATTCAGTCTTTGTGAAGGGTGATCAGACCAACTTTGAGATTCATCCATCTTGGGGTGTTGAGGCCTCTGAGCTATACCCAGATGTCAAATACACTACTGTGGAAGATTTGCTTGATAAGTTAGTGTGAGCAACTGGAAATCTGCCCCATTACAGTTTAAGATCACAATAAGCAATAATGTTCTTCATAGGAGAGTGTTTGTTCCAGACCTGTTGTGTCCTGTTCATTAGTAACTATCATGTAATGCTTATGTGTTGCTTTAAAATATGTCGATTTAAATAAATAAAGTTGGAAACTTTTATCATTTCCTTTCTACTTTCTTGAATTATCTGTCTGTTTCCTTATCAATTACACATCCATTGTCCATCGTCTGAGAGATGCCAACGAAAGAAGATTTTGATCATTAGTTTAGTTAGTTGGAACCAATCATCAAAGCCGCAATATCTGTTTTAGGACTTGGTATCGTGATATGTCCTGACAATAATGGAAATGTGTATGTCTCCTTGTAATTTTAAAATGAAGCCACCTTTTAAACAAGTTATGGTGGATTCTCATTTACAATCTTCACTGAGCTATAAACATTAGTAGGAATTGAACTCCATGCATGTCGTCTTTCAAACTCATTAAAGTTGCAGAAATTTCATTTACACAGAAGAAGTTTTCTGATTCAATTGTTTTTGTATAACAAGTGTACAAGCTTGTAGGTTCTGAATCTGTGCGTTTATTCTTCACAAAATGTTAAAACAAATTTGTATTTTGAGCTCAACGTTCAGTGTCATCAACATGTACCTGGAACAAGTTTAATCACCCGTCTCATTTCATCTCAGAAATCTTCTCAAATGGCCTTTTGCTATCTGCAAAATTACAGTTTCTGGTGTTGAAGCAGGTGTTGGTGCCTGAACTGGTGCTTCAACCCTCAAAAGTTTGTGTGTGTAATCCATCACTTTCCTCAGCTTCGTTCCACTCTTCTCCACTAAAGTAAGCCAGAAAACAATGTTCATGAGCCCATAAAAGTGCAGAAACAATGAGAAGCTATCTCACAGATAAAATTTTCTAGTGAACTGTGCTTCTGTCTCTTAATCAGCAACTCTTACCTTTGAAACCCATTTCAGGCTTTGAAGACTCTGACAAGAGAATCAGCGTAGGAGTGACTATGATGAGGACAGCCCAGAAGAAGAATATCAGAACAAAAGTTCTCCCACTCATTTGCTGCTGTGGATGACAGATAGAGTTAGATAAAGTTAAATAGAACTTTTAAGGTGGCTGCAAGAGACAAATATAGCAGACTTCTCTTATCTTCCTCATCTTAGCTGGCCATGTTTAACGTGTAATATTTTTTATTCTTTCCATTGAAAAGCAGAGTTTAATGATTGTATCTCAGATGTTTTGTTCTTCGGTTGTTGGAGGGTTGTTATACCAGTTGGTATATGATCAAGAACTTATCTGGCATGCCAAAGGCTTATTGGATACTTCCCCTGCTAGGTAGGAAGCTTCTTGTGTAGTTTATATGCACACTCATACTACAAACTGCCATGTTCGATGTTAGATGTTTAAGGTAATTGTAATCTTTAACAATGTACCTAACCTGTTGACTGTTTCAGATAGAACTATCAGCTTCAGCCACCAAAATTTTCATCAGGAAATAACCACAGGTCAAAGTTAACAGGTACCGACTAAATTCAATTAATTTGTTAAATTTAAAATTTAAAAATGATATTATTTTATTTGATATATTCGAGCTTCGGGTTAAGTTAGACACAAATTTAAACACGATCATGTCTTAGGGCATATTCGTTATGTATCTATCCTGCATATGGATATGGGCATTGACATGCCCGAGTTTTAGGCCATGCAATTCTTTGGAAACTCTTTTG
The DNA here is from genome assembly GCA_026284645.1 of Erythroxylum acuminatum. NCBI lineage: Eukaryota > Viridiplantae > Streptophyta > Magnoliopsida > Malpighiales > Erythroxylaceae > Erythroxylum > Erythroxylum acuminatum. Next base: position 2,005,602 of record JANKOD010000006.1, on the reverse strand, counting down.
TCATTTCAACAAATCCATGTTCCAACTTTCCTGGTCATGAACATCTTGATTGGCCAACAAGGAAAAGGAAACTGAGATTGACGGTCGAATGGCAGGTGAACATTTGACAACAACAACTTAACAACTAGGACTAGCAAGTGGCTTTCAAATGACTAAAAAATGCAGATATGATCCTTCAAACTGACAGCTCAAACACCTTCATACACGAAAGGTAATACAGTAGTTCATGACCTGCAAGATTTAAAATAAAGAAAAGAAAAATCTGAAAGAGTATCACAAGCTAACGTACTTAAATGAACTTGAACCAAAGAATACAGCAAGGAAAACCTTAATCATTAGAAAACAGAATGGAATGTTCAGTGTGTATGGGGGAATCTTGTACACTTATCTGACATATACATCATTTAGAAACTAAGAATCAGCAGACTTGGAAGACTAGCACCAGTGACCATAAAGCTTCAATCACTCATTGAGCCTTTGCTACTTCTTGCAAGCTTCTTACTAGCATAGGTCTGTTAAATAGTAAAGAGGAAGAGTCATTTCGTTTACTGAGCAAGACAAAAATGCAATGTGCATACGCCGGCAGCTACAAAGAGATTTCGGTAACAAAAAAGCTCTCAAAACTGCCCAATATCCTAAGCTGCTCCTGTTTCGCTCGCCGCTACTTTTGACAAATGAAATGGTCAGGATAGAACTTTTCAAGGATCTCACCTGCTTCCCAAAGCTGAATGGAACGTATTTGTACTTGATCATGTGCATGATTTGACGCTTCATTGTTAGCACAAACAGAACAATCCAGTAACATAGTAAAATGGGCCAGAAGACGGGAACATCAAACACAGAGAAAAATGTCATCAGAAATGCCACACAGAAAGCCTTGGTGATGGAGTACCTGAAACCACAGCAAGAAGAACAAGAACAACTCATGTCATTTGTCAAAACAGAACAATTCATTAGATGTCAATACTATCTTGGGGCACGGATTGTTCTTCAAAAAGCAACGTCTGTGACAAAAGTTTCTATTATCTAATGAATTGTCTCTTCCATCTAGCATATCCGGCTTTGAACAATTTACCAGATCCCATTGGTAATCTTACAAAAGCACTAACAACAGCTTGAAAAGTTTCAAATTCCTTCTGTTCAAACAATAAGGTCATGAAACCTGAGAGTGGTGAGAAGGATTCTTATGTATACCAGAATTTGAACTCGGGAAGACGACGAATGAAGGGTCTGAACTCGTCCGATCCTTTAGTTGGCAGAGACGCCCCATCCATAACTTCAAGCTCTGGATCAACCTTTGGTGACAGAAACCCAATCAACAAATTCAATATATAAATTCCGAGACCATAGGACACAATGTAAAACCCTTCTGCATAGTAAACCCGCAACACGTAAATAGTTGCAGCTGCAACAGTTCCTAGCCACCTATGGATAATATGTGGAGTAGATCGATCAAGATAGTATTGAAATGCCCTCGAGAATTCGCTTTTCCATTTTGCCAGAGGTGCCACTGTGGAGTTAACATCGCCCCCAACTCCTTCCATTAACGATCAAAATTCTGCCTGCACTGTACCAAAAACAACGGAATCAAACTCGTGCCAGAGTTTCAGGAGGAAAGATTGAATTTTACGACTACCAAGAAGAAAAGAAAGAATTTTTAGTTTTTTACACTGCCCATCTCATTATTTTCTTATCCCAGAAATAAAGATGACATCCCGGGAACATTGCAATAACAAGTTTTGAGAATCTAACATGTCATCTTTTTCCCTAATTTTTCCAAGAAACCAAACGGCTCCTGAATATTAACATCTACCTGATCGTTTGCTTACTCTGTCATCGATAACCAAAGAGGGGAATGATGGATCACGATGAAAACGAATTGGAACAAGAGCTGAGCGATTAAATGTTAGAACAAGAATATTAATTACTTAACTTCGATATTCTAAATTATGAGAGTTAATAAAGATTACAAAACTAAACTGGTTGAATTATAAAAACTTTAAACATATGTTTTTATTTTCAATTTTTTTTCTAGTTTAATTTATTTTAAAAAAATTTATTGTTAGATGAATTTTGTAAATTAATAAATTTTTATAAAATAAAATAAAATAATTAATTTTTATTTAATAATATTTTTTCAATTAAATCAACTTAATCTTTTAAACTTTAAATTTCTTGTTTTGTTGTTTAATTTTTTATTTAATTTGTAAAATACTGATATTTAAGCATTTTGTTATTTAGACATTTCTATCTGTCTAACTTAAAAGGGTTTTAGAAAATAATAATTTATAAATTATATTTATTGAATAAATTATTAATAATAAGATTAATGGTAATTCTAAACTTCACTTTCTTTCTTAAAAAGATTTTTCTTTATTAAAACAGTTTTATTGTATTATTTATAAATTTTATCATTTAAAAATAATATGTTAAAAATAAAAATATTAAAAAATGATATCAACCTTGTGCAAATTGAAGTTTATGACTTTTAATCGGCGGATTAGATGAAATGGTTAAGAATGAGTTCATCAAGAACTAAAGAAACATTTCACACAACCCTAAGGTGAAGGTGAGTTGGTAAGGGGCTTTCTTGACTTAGGGGAGGTTGTAGGCTCAAATCACCTTCATGTATGCAGTCGTTTAAAACTTGAAATCAGAGCTTTGCCTCTCACAAGGGACTTACCTGGCTCGAACGAGGATTAGTCTAGGTGTGGATGGCGCTTTGCCTCTTACAAGGGACTTACCTGGCTCGAACGAGGATTAGTCTAGGTGTGGATGGCTTAAAGGTGTCTTCTTACAGTTGAGGGACCCTCTTATGACACCTCGTGGGAAACAAAAAAGAAGAAGAAACATTTCACACAATGTAATCACTTTTTTTTTTATATTTTACTATAATTATAAATAATCACAATTTCAAACCAAAGTTATTACATATTACAATATAAAATATTTAACCTAATTTTAAAATTGTAATCTTACCAATTTCAAATTAATAGATGAAGTTTGAATTAATTAAACTTTAAATTAGGCTAAGTTTAAGTATCAATTCAAAACTTAATTACCGGATCAAGTTTGAATTAATCAAAATTTAAATTAGGCTAATTTTAAATTTAAGTTCAAAACTCAACAATTTAATTTGAAGTTAATAGTTTAATTTGAATTAATAGGATTTATATTTTTTGAAGTTTTGAGTCAAATTTAAACTCGAAGTTTTAGCTTGAAGCTCGGAATTTTTTTATTTGCTTATTTTAATATAATAATTATATAATTTTAAGCTTAGTGTAGACTTAATTGAGCTTTAAGCCACCTAATTTTAATTAAGCTTAAGCTTAATAAGCAAATCTCAATTTTGTTTAAACCTTAAGTTTAGACAGAGATATCTAAAATATCTAAACTCGATCTCATTCATTAACATCCCATTCATAATTTTTTAATCAATGTTTTAAAAACTGAATTAATTCAGACAACTTTATAGTAAAAGTTTTGTATCGGTCAAGTTTTTGGTTTGATTTTTAATTTTTCCATTCCATTTAGTTTAATAATCTTTGTCGTTAAAAATTGAATAGTTTATTAATTAATTCGATCAGTTTTTATAAATTATTCATTTTTTATAAATTAAAATTAATTAATTAATTGTTATGTAATTATTTCTTTTTTTACTTAAATTTTGACTTTTTAAATAAATAATAATAACCTTTTTATTTTTTATTTAATTTAATTTTTAACACGTATAATTAAATATTTTAAAATTAAATTTTCTTGTCGTTTAACTTCGGACCTAAATTTTAAACCGTTCCTTTCCCTCAATAGATTCGGACTCGTTGTCATTTATGAATAAAGTGCAAAGTTAAGAAAAGAAACGTTAAAAATGAGAAATTAAACTGACCTCAAACTGGAACCATAGACAAAACTTATGACAAGGGCCCAGAAACCTTGGAAAAACCACTCCTTTTTCTCTACTCAGATACTGAAGCCCTCCAAATCGATCCAGCAGTAAACCGGCGATCAAATTGAGCTATCAACCAAAAGATGGGGACTCTTGGTAAAGCAATATACACCGTAGGATTCTGGATTCGCGAGACGGGTCAAGCCCTTGATCGTCTCGGTAGCCGCCTCCAAGGCAACTACTACTTTCAAGAGCAACGTAAGCATCTCATTTTTTTATCCTAAACCCTAGATCCCAATCTCATTTCTGAACATAGATAATCTCCTCATTTTCTGTTCAACTAAATCTGTTCTTTTGCTTTTACTGGGTGTTAGATTAGGGGTTTTGTTTAATTTAGATTCCAGCTTGGAAATGGTGGAGTTTGCTGTCTATTAATTAAGGTTTCAGAGTTTTTGAATGTGGGGTTTTGCTTAAATGGAGAAGGTTTTTTTGGATTATGTAATTGTGGAAGATACTGTTTTCTTTTGAAGACAATGGAGTAGTATCACTGTGTAAAGTTTGAGTCTTTGGTCACATAGGATTGTGAGAGCCGACGTCGGCTAGAGAGTAGAACGAAGTATGCCTTATAAAGGTATGGATACCTCTTCTCTACAGATGCATTTTTTCTGAGTATGGGAAGAGTAAAACCGTGAGGGCCTTGGCCTGATTGGTAATTCAAAGTGGACAATATCTGTGGGCGGATGATTTGAGCTGTTACAAATGGTATCAGAGTCGGTTCTCAATCTGTTTTGCCAGCGAAGACGCTGGGCCCTAAGGGGGTGGATTGTGAGATCCCACATTGGCTGGAGAAGAAAATGAAGTATGTCTTATAAGGATATGGATACCTCTTCTCTACAGACCCATTTTTTCGGGTGTCAGAAGAGCAAAACTATGAGGATCTTGGCCCGATGAGCAACTCAAAGCGAACAATATCTGTAGGCGGGTGATTTGGGCTGTTACATCTTTGCTGCATTTTTTTACTTTATATTTTGCTGGTTTTGTATTCAATGATTATATTTTCTTTGTGCTAGTTCGGACTATTTTTATTAGCTAATGTATTTTAAATTTTGCTAACATCGGTTATGGTAATAAAATTTTCAGTGTCTAGACACCGAACTCTAATGAACCTTTTTGACAAAGCTCCTGTGGTTGATAAGGATGCATTTGTGGCACCAAGTGCTTCAATCATTGGGGATGTTCAGGTGGGAAGAGCATCATCTATTTGGTATGGTTGTGTTTTAAGAGGTAATATTTGTAAGACTTCTTAGGCTCTATTGATATCATTAACTTGTGCTGATGGATTCATTCAGCTTGACCTGACGTAGGGAGAAACGTGAATGCCCTTACATTTACCATGATCATAATCTTAGCGAGTATATTTCTTTCTGCAATTCTAATGCATAAGCTTGGGATGTACGTACCAGAATACAAAAGTCCTAAGAATCTCAAGTTACTTTGAATTTTTTGACTGCTTAGGTTAGTCATGGGAGATTGTTTTTATTAGAGAAACAAATTTCTAGCGCAGAAAGTTGTTATTAAGAAGTTCAATATCGTGTCAGTTGAATCGACAGAATTCTGCTCTCTATTTGAATTTTGTTTAGTTCCAGACATGGAGTTTGTATATGATTGAATTTAATTGAAGTTTAAAGTTTTGGGTTTTTGTTCTTCTGCTGATTTTGTATTAATTTTTGGGTCTTATACTGGTACTAAACCTACCATGGTGAAATTTGATATGAAGGATGTTATGTATCCTTCTCACCATATTCTCTCTCCTTAGGGAACCATCAATTTGTAGATTATGAGTTAGATCTCTTATTCCCTGATGTTGGTTTTTCCCTTGCACCTTGTACCATTTTCCTTGTTGGTTTTGAATGTTTCTCAGTTTCTACCTGATATTCACTTATCCCATATCCAAATAAGTTGGAGAGAGTTCAAACTGCATATCTGTGTGTTGTCTATTTAGATACTTTGATCGATGGGGTGCACTTCTACTTGCCTGCTAAATGTATTCAGCTGTAGGTTTCTCTGCAGGTGAAATGGAAGTTCGAGATTGACATTCTTTAGTGTTAATGCTTGTTACTTTCCCTGTAGTCACAAAAGTTATTCTTGGTTTGTAGGTGATGTGAATAGCATTAGTGTCGGATCTGGCACTAACATACAAGACAACACCCTTGTGCATGTGGCAAAATCAAATCTTAGCGGAAAGGTGCTACCAACTATCATTGGGGACAATGTTACTGTAGGTGAGCAATGAGCAACTGGAAATGTTTTTTTTATTAATCAATCTGATGCATGTTTCTTTTCTGATCTATACTGATCTCAAAGTGGATCTCCGAAGGTCATAGTGCTGTTTTACATGGCTGTACGGTTGAGGATGAGGCTTTTGTTGGTATGGGCGCAACAATACTTGATGGTTCTGTTGTTGAGAAACATGGCATGGTTGCTGCGGGAGCCCTCGTGAGACAGAACACAAGGATCCCTGCTGGAGAGGTAAAACTGTTACTCTCTCTTCCCCACCACAACAAACAACGGTCCTTATATGTCACTTTGCAATTCAGATCCTTTGCAGCCAAATCACTAAAGTGTGATTTGATAATCGTAAATTTTCAGGTGTGGGGAGGCAACCCGGCAAAGTTCCTAAGAAAGCTAACTGATGAAGAGATAGCCTTTATTTCTCAGTCAGCCACCAATTACTCCAATCTTGCACAGGTCCATGCAGCTGAGAATGCTAAACCTTTTGATGAAATCGAGTTTGAGAAAGTTCTTCGCAAGAAGTTTGCTCGACGAGATGAGGAATACGATTCGATGTTGGGTGTTGTTCGGGAAGTACCTCCTGAAATTACTCTTCCTGACAATATCCGACCAGATAAAGCCGCCAAGGAAAAATAAGGTTTTTCATGAGGTATTATTTCTTAATTTGAATCCTGAGATTTTACCTCGAGGAACATTTGTTGTTTTGTGCAAAAACATGGATAAGGGATCACTTTCTTTCCCAATAATACCAAACATGTTTAGCTGTAGAATCATTGATCCTTGTGTTAACTTTGCTATGATCTTGTTAATCTTATTGATACCATATTCAGATATCTTGAAATGAATTCAACTAATAAACACAATGCTTTTAACCTCTAGCGACCGTCACCTAGGCCGTGACTATGCAAGTACGTACGAGGACTGCAGTATATAGGAAGTTGCTTTACTCATTTCTTGTATCCTTTGCCTGTACATAGTTCTTCAGTCTTTATGAATGATGGGTGTATGTTACTTTTAAACTTGGTGGTTGAAGGTCACTTCTCTGAATCCATACTTAATGCTTAAGATTTAGATACTGTTGGTAAAGTACGTGCATTTCTTTGATGGCTTCTTGCTTCAGGATTGGCATTCCCTTTGATGGCTTCTTGCTTCTGAATTCTCATCGGAATGCCATAGCTACAGATTCTTTATCCTTTGGCACAAATTATGCACTATGTTTCCAAATCTTCCTGGGAATGCAAATGGCTATACTACCTTCTTCTAATTTTACTAATTCTCCTGTTATTACCTAATAGAGACCATAAATCCGAGCAATTCGATCATATTATCAAGCCAACTACAATCTTTTTTTGTTCTGCTCTTTATATCATCCAAAGATTGATGGTTTTTAAGGGCAGTTTAAGAGGGATCAGATCTTCTGTTTCAATTATGGTGTTCCTATCATGTTTCATTAAATCCTATCCACATATTTATGTAGACCTCACATAAATGTATGGATGAGATTTAATGGAACAAGGTTGGAAAAGAATAACTGAATCAGAGGATTTGATGTGAGTCTAAGATTGATGGAAGCAATACAAAATTACATTTTTGGAGGGAACTAAACAATATGATGGACCGGGTTGAAGTATGATTGAACTTTTTAAACTTAAAATTCAATTTAAAAGTTTATTTTTTAAAAAATTTAAGCTTGTTCGTGACCTAAAATTGGAACATATTAATTATTATTTTTTACTAAATAAGGTTAAAATTATTTAAATAGGATAAAAGCAAATACTGGCATTTACTAATTTTGAAACTAAAATTATAAGAATTTCTTGATATCAAATTATAATTCTCAATATTATATCAATTCGTTAATTAATAGTATAAATCCTTAACTTTTTTTTTTGACATTGTAAATCCTTAACTTTTAATAATTTTAAAATATTTATAATTCAACATAAATATTTTTTGCGGATTGTAATATATTTAATCAATGTTTTAAAAATTAAAGCAAAAGTTAAACTGATAAGATAAGATATTTAAGGTTTAAAAGTAAAATTAGAATTGGATCATTATAAAATTAATTAAAAAAATTTAAATGTGATTGAAAGAGATTATTTTAACCAATTAAAAATTTTGAAATTTAATTAAAAAAGAAAATTTTAAAATAAAAATTAATTAATTAATTTTAATATATATGAAATTATTAATTTATAAAAAATAGTTGGTAAATGATTCAATTTTTTATTAATAAAAATTACTTAAAAATTAAAACAAAAAGGACGGTTCAAAACGTTACACGTGGAAGAAATGTGATTGAACAAAATAATAAAAAAGGCCATAAAGATAACCAAAGAGGGTCTAAGTATTAGTAAGACATTCTCTTACCACACAATTCCACCGGAATTTCTGACACGTCTACTGTCACCGCACAATCTCCCTCCCACTTTCTTTCCACTTTTCTCGTCAGCTCTGTGCGAAAGATTCTTATTATCCAGTCACATTCGAAACCAGATTTTTTTATCCAGTTTTATTCTGTATCATAAAATCTCAGCCATTTATTTTACGAGATCCACGCAAGCTTCATGCGGGCCTCACATAAATAAATGGCTAAGATTTATTGGACACAATAAAACACTATAATATTGAATAGAAGATCTAGACTCGTCACATTCAGCCTTTCTTTCGTCGTCACTTGCCCGCCTAACCAGTTGCGGCTTATTATGCGCTACACTTTTAATATTGTTTTTTTTCTTTGTTGAAGAGTCCAAATTTTCTGTTTAAAATTATTTGGCAAATCACATAAAAGAGCCCCTGTGATATACTTGATTATTCATCTTAGCCCTTGTATTTTTAATTCATTCACCTTAGTCCCTGTGTTTTTTATTCTCATTCAAGATACCTCAATTAGGTATTTTCGGACAAATTTGCCCTTAGATTATTGAAATA
>JANKOD010000006.1:1982090-1996390 GCA_026284645.1 Erythroxylum acuminatum | reverse complement strand
TTGTTTTATTTTTGGGCTTCCATGTATTTTAAGCCCAACCCTTTATTATTTGACCTAGGTATAAATAGTTATGTTTTGGGGTTTTAAAAGCTTCAGATCATTGTTTTGAGTGCCGTCGGCTTTAGAGAGAACATTATTCTCTTATTCTTGTTACTTTCTGAACTATCTTTCACTTATCAATTGTTTTCGCAATTGTGGCGTGTCGATTGTTCGTCTCTGGGTTTTATTTTGATCATCGGGATTGCTTGGGACAAGTTTCTGAGAGGTGTCGTAGAAATCAAACCTTACGTATCCTTTATTTTCTTGTTTGTTGAAATTCCAAATAGCTATCCTTTTAATTCCTCTAGGTCAAAAACCCATAAACAAAAATACCCATTGAAATCATCATCACATCAACGTCAATCTTTCTGCGGTGCGCGTCAGCTACCCCAGGCGAAGTCGGAAAAAGCTCGAAGCTTTAGATGATAGTTACTTCAAAACAGAATACCTTGGCTTGGTAACCCCTTTAAGTATCGAAGAACCTAGTGAGTAGCTTGTAGATGGGAGGTCGTCGGGCTGGACATGAACTGTGAGAGCTATTGAATGGCGAAGCAGATGTTCGGTCGCGTCATAGTCAGGTAAATTCACTTTCCTATGAGACATCTGTAGCTTGTGACATCCGTAAGAGGTTCACCTTTGGTAGTTAATCATAGGTTGGCACCACTGGTGTAGAAGCAGATTTGGAGAGCAGAAAGCCAGTGTCTTGAAGCAAGTCAAAGAGTGTATTTGTGCTGGCAGAGGTTAATCCCAGAAGGAGATCGAGCAAGCTCAAGTCTTAGAAAAAATTTTGCACAGTTGAGGTCCATAATTTTGAAAGCATTATCTAGGAACAGTTTGGTGGACTGGATGAGATCATGGGAATTGCTGGACAAGAGGACGTCGTCAACATACACGAGTAAGATAATAAGATCATCACGAAGCTTTTTTGTGAACATAGAGTGGTCTGATTGAGACTGGATGAAACCAGTCGAGAGCAATGCCCAGGTGAGCTTGCAGTGCCATTGCCAACTTACCTGTTTCAGACCATAGAGGTTTTTCCGGAGGTGGCAAACCATAGCAGGATATGGTAGTTCCAGACCATCAGGTGGTTTCATATACACTTCTTTGTTTAATTCTCCATGTAAAAATGCATTGTTTATATCTAACTAGTGTAAATGCCATTGTTTTAAAGCAACCGGGGTCAGAAGAACAATAATTGTGGTTGGCTTGACTACTGGAGAGAGGATCTCGGTGTAATCAAGGCCTTCCTGCTGAGTGAACCCTTTTGCTACAACTCTGCTTTTGCAGCATTTAAGACTTCCATTTGCATTGAACTTGTATTTGTGAACCCATTTGGGGTCGACAACTTGCTTACTTGGAGGAAGAAAGGTAAGATCCTAGGTATGATTCTCCTCTAGTGCTTTTAGTTCTGCTTCCATTGCATCTCACCATTCCTTGTATTGAATTGTCTATTTGTAGGAAATAGGTTCTTTAAGAGAGGCAAGTCTAGCTGAAAAAGCTTGGTGCTGAGGGGATAGGGACTCATAAGAGATAACAGAAGAAAGGATGTGAGGGGAGGTATGAGGAAAAGTAGGACAATCATAGTCTCTAAGGTCAGAAGGTGGTTAAGATGCTCTCATGGAGCGGTGGAGAAGGTGGTGAGGGAGAGGAAGGTGGAGAAGAAATAGATAAAATAGGTGAGGGTGATAGGTTAACATAAGTAAGAGAAGAAACGGTAGGTAAGGTTTATTCTATTGGGGACTCGAGGAAGGGAAATTGATCTTCATGAAAGATCACATCTCTAGATACAAGAAGTTGTTTAATGTTCAGGTCAAAAACTTTGTAGCCTTTAGTATCTGTAGAAAAACTAAGAAACACACACTTCCTTGCTCTAGTATCAAACTTTCCTTTGCTTGCCTCCTTAGTGAAAGCAAAGTAGAGACAACCAAATACTCTCAAGGAATTAAGATCAGGGTTAGTGCCAAACAAAAAAGAATAAGGAGTCTTATGGGATAAAATGGGAGTGGGTACACAGTTTATCAAATAGACTGCATGAAGTATACAGTCTGCCCAAAACTTCATAGGTAAATTAGCTTGTATTTTTAGAGCCCTTACAATAGTTAAAATGTGTTGATGCTTCCTTTTTACTCCCCCATTTTGTTGTGGAGTTTCCACACATGATGTTTCATGTAAAATGCCCTTTTCTTGATAGATATCTTTCATTGAGAATTCGATCCCACTGTCACTTCAGATTTGTTAATTTTCTTGTTAAATTTCCTTTCAACATAAGCATAAAAACCTTTTAGGAGTTCTTTTGTTTCAAGTTTCTGTTTCGTCATATAAATCTAGGTCATTCTACTATGATCATCCACAACAGTTAAAAAAAATGTAACCAAGATAGGATGGTGTGTGATAGGGACCCCATATATCAACATGAATTAGATCAAAACAAGCAGAAGCAACTGATTCACTATAAGGAAAAGGTAATTTCTTTTGTTTAGCGAACATTGTTCAGCAAACTAAAAAACTACAGATGGAACAATTTTGGATAAACTTTGTAGTGTTTGATTAGATAAATGGCCTAGTCTTTTACGTCAAAGATTTTCTTGATGTGTGGAGATACTACAAGAAAGGTGGTTGGTATCCTGGGCAGATGGAGAGAGATGATATAGTCCATTGGTTTGCCTAGCAAAACCAATCGTCCTCATTGAGTTGGTATCTTGAATATGACATGAGGTAGAGGTCAAGGTTAGCTGAAATTGAGTAGAACAAGTAAGTTTGCTGATAGAGATGAAGTTGGAAGAAAAATTAGGTACAAACAGAACATTAGTAAGGATGAGAGAAGAGATATGGATAGTCCTAACATGAGTAACTGAGGCAAAAGTACCATTTGGTAGCCTGACATTTAAGCTGCCCACTGGTTTCACCTCTCAATGAAAATGGAAACAGGGTGAGACAAATTTCATCTAATGTTACACCTTCAATTCTTATGGCGTCACACAACTCCTAAAAATTTGCTGAGTGATCATTTGGATCTTCAAACGGGACTTCTCTAAATTTGTTCATTCACACCAAAATAATTAAACTTGTAGAATATTAAAATGTCTTGCATTCACCATTGGCCTCTGAATTCTATGATAATTCACTACCACCATTAATTGATAATAGTCTCTTATTGGCTTTTGATAATGTTGTTCTCCGTAAGCTTCCTTTTTACCATTAATATTGATTCTTCTTCCACCTTCTCTAGTATTTCATATTCTTACTTCCTCCTCGTGATTTTATTATAACCTTTCTTGCTTAATTCTTTCTCTTTCAATTCTTTCTTGCTCAACTATCCTCATTACTTACGTTTGGTTATCCATCTAATTCACTTAATCATTCTTTCAAGCTCTAAATCAAACAATTTATCTTGTCCTTGTATTATTCTAGTCATACACTAGCTCACACATAACCTGCACACAAAGATAAAGAAAACGCGAGTACAAATGAAAAGATAAATTATAGAGTTAGTGAAAGAGGAAGACATTTTCAAGAATGAAGTGAATTATGAGACATTAATAACATTATATTAGATACAAATTTATAACTTTAAAGCTAACAAACTTTTCTTAAAAAATCTCTAATTAATACTAAAGGATCCTATACGGAATAGAATCCTTTTAATGGTAACTCACAACTAACTTATTTATTCCAAAATAATATGAACATAACAATGACCAAGTAAAACTAAAACTCAAACAACCTATTTAAGGTGGTAGTGTTGAAAATAACCAAAGAACTTGAAAAAATGTCTTCTCTCCTTTTCTTGAATTTGAGAATTGAGCTAGACTAAACTAACTTGAACGAGTGTGAATTAGTACCAAAAAAATGACATCATTTTAGTTATACTTAACAAAAAGACGGTTGAATTAACTAGAATTTTGATCGAACTTGAACTTGAAATATCACCCAATTTAACGTGAGCATGTTCCAATAAATGATAACATTTTAGTTATACCGAACAAAATAACATCTTTTTTTTATCATACTTTATTCTATTAAATGCAACTAAAATAATATTATTTTGTCAATCAATCAAGTTTTAGAATGTCTGTACATGATCGAATCAAAGTTTCAAAGCAAAAAATTGAACTAAACTCGATTATGTCCCTTGTCAATCTCTTTTTAAGACCACCATGTGTTATCTTTGGAGACATAGTTTATTTGAATAAGAAATTATTCACTTTATATAATATAGATGATCGATATTCTTGTAGCTTATGTTTAAAATTATTTTTAAATGAATGATATGATTCAATCAAAGACTGACATGATTAGGAATTATACTCTACAAATATGATAAGGTAGGTGGAGCTACCCATTATAGGTTATCATGGCACGGTTGGACCACTAGATTCTCTTTGTCTAAACTCTAATCCCTATTTGGCAAAGTCAACTAATCAACTAATCAAGGAAACATGATTAGAACAATTACTTCAACTTGTGCATAATTGTATCACATAAAAATCTAAATAATCTTACATTCATTTGAAGTTGTGATTTATGAAACTTTTAACACTAAAGTTTAAATAAGATCGTACAATCTATATGTGTCTTTAGAAAGGCTGCCAATACTTGTTAAAGATACCTCTCCTTTCCCCCATATGATGTAGTTGTAGTACTATTCAATCCAAGGTGTGTCAATTTGGAGAAAAAGGAAAGAAAAGGCACCACAAAAGGACAAGCATGAGAAGAAAATGGTTGGAAGCTTCCTCTTCCTTCTCAATCACTTGCCTAACGTGTCGTTTTCATTAATCATCAATTCATGTGCAAGAATGCGGCTACTAAGATCAGCACGGGACAAATGTACAATTTGTCGTTAAATAATCAGATAAAATTTCAATGTCAAATGCTTTTTAATTTTATATATTATATAATTTAAAAAAATCAAATCAAAATAAATTTAAAGCGTAATTATTTTCTTTTTAAAAGAAAATCATGGCAAATAACGTAAAATGGCCCCTGTGTTATATTTGACTATTCAAATTAGCCCATGTATTTTTAATTCGTTCAATCTAACCCCTATGTTTTGTAATTTCATTCAAAATGCCCATTTGAAATTTTTGGGACAAAATTACCCTTCGGTTATCTGAAGTACCCATCTTTTTGTCCCAAAAATTTCAAGGGTAATTTTGTCCCAAAAATTTCAAATGGGCATTTTGAATGAAATTACAAAACACAGGGGCTAGATTGAACGAATTAAAAATACAGGAGCTAATTTGAATAGTTAACTATAACACAGGGGCCATTTTATATTATTTGCCTATTATTTTTATTTATGTATTTATTTATTGAGTTTTTTTATTCTTAACTTTCTCTCTTTGTTAGCAATATTATCTTTATTAATAGTAGTGTATTTTTATTTTTATCATTATTTTTTTTCTTTTTTTCTTTCCAGTATTGTTATTTTTATTTTCCGATTAGCATCCTTTTATTGAGTTTGGTATTAGCTTTAGCTTATCGTTATTAGTAGTAGTTCCAAGTAGTGGGTATGTTAGAAAACAGCCTTCTTACTTTATAATAAAAGTAAGGCTACGTATTGGGTGTGATGTTGATGATCCTCTTATAAATACAAGCCGCCAAAGCAACAAGCGCTCACCACCACTCCAGACTCCCAAAGGCCAACAACATGGTGGTAGCAGAGGCCTTGCCCTTCGTCAGCGAGAGTCCCGTTCCTCCGCCGCATTCTCCGGACATATTGGGCCTCCTGCCGGCTGCTCTCGTCGACCACGTGGCTCGTGTTGATTGGTCTTTGCTTGGTCAAATCCTCGGTGACCATGGCGGCTCTAGCCCTGTACTTACCAACACCTTGTCTTTGAGCTAACTCATTTCTGTCGAGTTTTACTTGATTTTGGTTGCTTAGTCACCTGTGGGTATCCGTTAGTTTGATCTGTTATGGTTGGAATTTGTCTTGTGTTAATGCGTCGTATCAAAGTCACACGTTATTTTCGACATGTTTAGCTGAATTTTGCTCTTGCAATAGTGTTGCAGTCATTGTTAGTTATCTGTTCGAAACCTTTTCCTCTTCTCCTCTAATGAAAAAGATAAGAAGTTTTCTTAAACTCAATGCGTACGTACCTTTTTTGGATTTATAATAAAGATGTTCCTTTGACGACTTGTATTTTGTAGGTAACGTTTCAAGAACTTGAGAAGATACTAAGTAAGGTGAAAACTCATACTCTGACATTGAAGACGATTGCTGGTGGAAGTGTGGCTAATACCATTCGAGGATTGAGTGCTGGGTTTGGAGTCTCTTGTGGCATTATTGGTGCTTATGGGGACGATGAACAAGGCAGCTTGTTTGTGGGTAACATGCGCTCTAATGGAGTGAACCTGTCAAAACTGAGGCTGAAGGAGGGACACACTGCTCAGGTGATCTTTGTGTCACATAGAGTTTGCGTGTTTCCTAACTAAAACAGTTATTAAGTTTGTGGTGAATGATATGCAACAGTGTGTTTGCCTGGTGGATCCACGGGGTAACCGGACAATGCGTCCCTGCCTCTCAAGCGCTGTTAAAGTTCAGGTGCATGCTTTTGCTTACCTCTCTGTCACTTCTACTTTTGAGGTGTTTGACAACCGTTTCCAGGATTGATATAACCCCATGCGACTTATTGAGCTTCTGTTTCTAACTTCCCTTCAGGCTGACGAAATAACCAGGGATGATGTGAAGGGTTCTAAGGTTGGTGATCTTAAGCTGGAATTGATTTTGTTGCTAATTGTTCTTGTTTGATCCTATCGAAAACAGTCTCTCTACCAGTTAAAAATAAGGTTGCGTACTATTGAACCTCTCTAAAACTCCGCAAATCAACAGGACTTTCATTAGGTTGTTGGTCTTGTTCTTGTTTGGTCCTGTTTTTACAATCATTTGTGCTTTCTTCTTGTCCATTTCTTTGGCTTGTTGTGGTTGAGTCAAGTTTTACACAATCTAGTTGAATTAAATTTTACCTCAAGCTATAAAAAGTGATAAACACTCCTCTATGTTATGTTGTAGATGATTTGTTTTCGTTGTGTGTACTAAATGGTTAGTGAATTTTGTGCCAGTGGTTAATGCTTAGATATGGAATATTCGACTTGGAAGTCATCAAAGCAGCTATTCGGATAGCAAAAGAAGAGCATGTCTTGGTTTCAATGGATTTGGCTAGTTTTGAGGTTCGATATTTGTCAATCCTTATGACTATTTCGCTTTCTTTTGTTCAGATTTAAGGAGGTTGTCTTCTTGTGTTTCACCTATTTAGGTCGGATAATGAAGGATGAAGTAATCGATGTCATTTTTGCATAACACCAGACTATTCCTTATGTTTAGTATTTCACATAACCACAGGTTTCACAGCCAGCTATCTGGCAATGATATACTTACTTTAATTCCTTACCATTTTCCAGATGGTCAGGAACTTTGGATTACCCCTTCTACAACTACTGGAGTCAGGAGACATAGACCTGTGCTTTGCGAATGAAGATGAAGCAAGAGAGCTGATGAGGTACTACTATTCAGAAGGAAGAGAGCTGATGAGGTACTACTATTCAGTCTCCTTATCCGATTTACACATCCAGCCTAGAGAGATTTACGTGATAAATTTTTTGTCTAATACTGCTCGTAATTAGTGGTTGCTGACCTATCTTAAAAATGGCTGTAGTGGTGGAAAGGAAACTGACGCCAGGACTGCTGTAGACTTCTTGGCACAATACTGCCAATGGGCGGTAGTGACTTTAGGTCCTGATGGTTGTATTGCGAAGCACGGAAAGGAGGTCAGTATCTATTTGATTCTGTCAAACTTTATCCTCCATCCTGGAAAAAGCTATGAACTTTGCAGGTGACCTAAGTTTCGGATGTTCACAACTCTGTATTATCATCATGTCTGTTCTGTGCTTTCTCAGAATTCTTGTTTTCTCTTGATAGTTTTATATTCTCTCAGTATTGAGTTCGTTACGGCATCTTCAACCCCATGTTGTCGGATAATGTCTTACCGTTGTTATCTTGTTTTGATACTCTCTTGAACTCGACAGACTGTTCGAGTTCCTGCAATTAGGGCACCAAAGGAAATTGATGCTACAGGAGCAGGGGACCTATTTGCAAGTGGTTTTTTGTATGGACTTGTGAAGGAATTAACATTACAGGAATGCTGCGAAGCGGGTGCATGTAGTGGAGGGGCTGTGATACGATCAACTGGGGGTGAGGTGACCCCTGAGAACTGGAAATGGATGTACAAGCTGATGCAGATCAAGGGTGTTCCAATTCCTACTCTCGACAATTGATACAGAATGAACCTGGCCTCAAAACATTGTTAGAGACCATTACCATGGAAAATGATGGAACCTTTTGAGTATGAATAAGACCTTTCGCATGTTTACCAAACCCTTTATACAATATGCTTTAACCATAATCACAAATGGCCAAGAAAAGTATAAATCCCAAGTCAAAGCTTAAATGAAAACACGTTATTTACCAACGAAAGCAGAAGCTCAGTTGACCTGCACACACATACTCTCGTCGCAGGCAACTGCGAGCATAATCACTTGTAAAAGCAAGTTCATCCAAAAGCCATATTCATAGTGCAGCAGTAAAAGGTTATTCACCAGTACTTATATGAAGCTGCAGGTCTACCAATTACCTATTGGATAATGATCAGTCTATGCTCGTTGAATATTTCAACTAAGTACCAAACACTGGCCAATTTCAGACAAATACCAGTCTAGGATATGTATCTTCATTATGATCTAGTTAAGTAATTTTGGTCCCCGAGTATATGAGAAGCTAAACATCACAGGTTCAAAATGATAGCCGGCTGATGCGACATGGTTTAAGTTAAGAAGGATAAAGGAAATATAGGAGAAAAAACAGTCCTCAACCAGGCTTTGTTTTCCAACTAAAATTTGCAAACATATGCCAGAACACATCATCTGAAAACTAGGGACATGGGTGCAATCCATACTTTCTCATCCTCACATCTCCATGGGAGCCACTCCCTGATCAGTAGGACCCTGGTCAGTGCCTGCAGCCTGATCAGCATCGGCAGCACCACTCTGCTCATCAGCAGTAGCATCTGGCTCCCCAGCTGGGGCCTCTGCTTCTTTGACAATCTCAAATGCATCAATCAACTTTTGTACAGTTTCTTGATCTAATATATGAAATGCCTCCCCAACTCCCAACACAGCAACTGTACAAATGGAGCTCTTCAGGGTTTCTCCTTGTAAGGTTTCCCTAACAGCAATGAGAGCATCCTTAATCAGATCATCCCGTGAAGAGTCCACAAAGTTCTCAAATCTGCGTTCCAAGTATGTCTTTGCTGCTTGTGATCTGGATCCAATGGCAAAGGCCTGATATTCAAAGTAGTTCCCACTTGGGCAGTTATAGTAGAGGTGAGCTCCGGATTCATCTAGTCCGCCCACAAGCAAGCCAACACCATAAGGCCGTTTCCAGGACCGTTGGGTGCAGACCTGCAAATAAAATATGTAAATGAAATACAACTAGATCTATTCTCCACACATGACAGGAGAACACCACCAATGGCCTTAATTTCATACTAATCCACAAATATCCAATCTCATTACTAAAGGCAATAGCAGATTCAACGCAAACAGATAACAGAAAAGAATAACTCAGTGACTTGATTTGAAACTTATTACATATCTCATAAGCTTGTATAAAAGTGATCAATGATATCAACCTGTAATTAAAACTCAAACTAATTTTTGGTAAATAAAACAAACTAATTTGTAGTAAACATGCCAAAAGATTGTGCTCTGGCTGTCAAACTTTCAATTCACAGAATTGGGCACTACAATGAACAAGCTTTCGTAATTGAGTTTGAAAGTTGCTTAAAATGACAAATAACAACCATTGGCTCGTTCAATAATTTTTCCTCCTTGACATTCCATAAAGAGTAGGTAATTTATAAAAAACACTTCAGAGAGGTGCAGGATTGGGTCAGTTGAGTATTAGAAGATTATTTCTCTCTTTTCAAAAGATTCAACATGCTGAGATTTTCCACTGACCATACCATAGCAAATAAGGACAGCAGCTTATGTGTCCAATGATGGCAAGTGAGCATATACTGTACATAACAAGAAAATCACCTAAGCTAAATGAACATGGAAACCAGAAGTATACAAGCTACAATACGAGATAAATGTGTTTTCAAGAGAAAGAGTAGGGATAACAATGTGAATGGAACCATATATATGGTTGATAGTTTTTGGCAGCCATCGTCATCGCACGGACACCTGGGAGGGAGATAAACAATAATACGGTAAAAAACCAAAATTTTCAGTTGGGCAACTGGCTTCTTACACGAGAAAGTTTTCGAATTTCCCTAACACGGAGTAAGAGCTAGAGTGACATGAAGAATTTTGAGTCATGCATAGAAGCTCCACTTGAAACCTACTCATATATTACCAGCATTACAGAGTGATCATGGAGACAGTTTTTATTTCAACTTAGCGTTTATATCATCCTAGACCCTACAAAACCACTGAAGATCAGACAACAGAATCAACATTGTAGCCGAAAGAGTAATGCGTAAGCAAGTGTTATATCAGATGAATTGGTTACTTGAGAAATTCAAGTTAAAGCAAAGGTCAATGTTTTTGGATTATGACTCTATATTATAGTCCAAAATACTTGGCGTCGCTTAACGAGAATTCAACATAAAGAACTAAATTCAATCCCTAAGCCTAACTCCTCAGCAGCACAAAAATTAGGGATTACAAATAAAACCTGAGCCTTATCAGCGAGTTGAACCACAAGGCGACCAACAGGGAGCGGAGACTCGTAGGTATAACTGTAATTAATGCATTCAGATCGCATATAACGCGACAAAACACGACCGTCGGCGGTGAGACCGGCGATGGCGACGCCGATGTGGTCGTCAACCTTGAAGATCTTACGCTGGTGAGAGGAGAGCTCGGAGTTAGCTTTGTTAACGCACGCGAGAACCACGTGAGTTTTAGATCGGAGGCCGATGGCGGCAGAGCCCTGCTTGACGGCCTCCATGGCGTATTCCACCTGAAAGAGCCTGCCGGCGGGGCTCCAAGTGGTCACATCAGTGTCGTACTGGTTTCTGAACATTGTTCTTCAGCAATCTCTCTTTCTCTCGGGAGACGTCACCGTTTTGTGGTTCTTCACCAGCGGAACTGAACCGAACTATATATCTATATGACTTTTAAGCGTCTGAACTCAAACAGCTTTGGACCTCGGTGACTTGTTGCAGAGGTTAGAGGAAACGCCAAAAGCAGTAATAGGAGAAACGGGTTGTGGATGGCCGGGTAGATCCGGATCCGTTTTAGAAACTAGGCCTTGAATGGTTATGGTTTGATGTTAGTAGGCTCCAAAAGGCGCTTTGGAAGAAGACATTTTTGTCAGTTATACAATGAACAGTAAAATTAACGTTGCGTTTGGTTACGTAGAAATGGAACGAGATAAAAATTTAGAGGCAGAATAGAACAAAAATTGAAAATAATGAGGTATTTGGTTTTGATGAACAAAACAGATAAAACTGTCTTCATCTTGAGAACAGAAATATGTTTAGTTGCAATTGACAGAACATAAAAACAGTGTCAATGAGAATTACTAACAGGTCGGGCTCACTCGAACCTCAAACTTGATGGGACCAATTAAATTTATTATTTTTAATTTTTTAAAAATCAAAATAACCTTATTTTGCATGACGTCAAAATTTCAGGCTTCTAGCCTAATAGCTCAAAGCTAACTTGAACCCTAAAATTAAAAAAAGTTGTAGTTCGACCCAATATTTGTTCAATTTGAGCTGGGCTGGGTCGGGTTGGGCAGTTTTTATTCAGTAAATAACTTTTCAAAACTCATATAATTTATATTAAAATATTATTTTTACTAAAGTGACAAATAAATGAACACTCACTTAGCATTTAGTAGATATGTTATAAAAATACAACCTTTTGATCAAATTTGTATAAATTTTAAAAGGTTAATAACTAAATTTAAAATTTAAAAAAGATTAATACTTAATTAAAACATTTTAAAACGTTAAATGATGTTTAATTTATTATTTATTATTTTATTTCAAGTCAAATTTAATTTAAATAAGACATCCCAAGTTTAAACCTATTCAAACTTATTCAAAATAATTTGAGCTCGCTTAATCTTATGCTTAAAAATCAGTTCACGTTTAAATTTTTTTTACTTGATTTATTAACTTAAAATTTAGTTCGAAATAATTTGTGATCTTTTAGAAGACTAAAATTTAACTAATTATACACCATAAATGATTTAAAATGAAATGAATACACAAGATTTCTTAATTAAATAAAAATAAAAATAAATTATTATTCTTAAAAACTAATCCGAATTCAAAATTTTTACTTTATTTATCATTTGGAATTTTAATTCAATCATCTTTAAAGTCTAAACTTTACAATCACTTATACTTCAGCATCAAGAGATCTCTTAATTAAATTTTAAAATATATGAAATTTTCAAAATTGATATAATTATTGTAAATAATTATAACAATTTTCAAAATAAAAAGAGAGCTTTGAATCAATTAGCAAAAGATTCTCCTTTGTAGCTAGAATGTCACAGGCTCAAATCACGGAAATAGTTTCTTTATAGAAATACAAGAATGAGAATGCGTGCATCGATGACCATACTTAGACTTTGCAAGACAAGAAGTCTTGTAAACTAGGTACGTCAACTTTGACATTTTAAAATAATTATTGTGAATAAATTTATAAAAAATATTTAATATTTTATAAACAAGCAGAACCCCCACTTTTGATCGTGAGGTTCTATTCTTTAATTTTATAAAAAATAAAATGAGACAAAATAGAATTTACTGTAAACTCCAGTGAAGAATAAAATAAGGCAAAATAAAACTCACTTATTAGAAAAATAGTTACAAGATTATATAAATAGTTTAGTAACTCGTGACTTTAAAGCAGATTGATGCACAAAAGTAGTCTGACTTACACTTTTGTTTGGTTTAAAGGCAAGCCTTTAAGCATGAATTGACTTGGTACTCACTAACTTTAAAGCAATGAAAAGTAAAACTAAAAAGATAAAGGAAAAGAGAAAAATAAAAAAAAGTAGATCAATTAGAGTGCGTTTATGATAAGATCTCATCTTGATTAATTATTTGATATTATTTTCTTTTTTTTATTCTTAAATGTTAAAATTAATGTTTGTTTTATTTTAGAAGATGAAAAGTAGATATTGCATCAAATTGGGGCTCTATTGATGATAATGACAAATTTTGAATAAAGTAAAGAGATTGAAGCAGTAGATAAGGTTGATTATTTGAAGAGTTGAAATTCGACTGAAAGACTTCCCCTTATTATGAAGGAGTTTGATTTTGAATTCATTTTAGATAGACATCTTTATAAGTTAAAGTTAGATTATGATTATATTAGAAAATTCTATAAAAAAGGACGTTTCTCACAACAGAAAAAAGGTTTTCTCGATTCTTACATTTTTCGCAATTCTTAGTTTTTCTTTTATTTTTGTTATTGAAGCAAAAGTCATCCGTGGCTAAACTCATCGTTTTGATTCAAGGGGATTCTATATTCTAATTGTAACCTTAAGAGGTTTTGTGTTTCAAACTTTTATTCACGTTTTAATTTAAGTATTTCTTATTTTGAGTTTTCACATTTCATGAATGATTGATATTCAATTAATCTCACAATTTAATTTAATATTGATTCTTCTGTTGCAATCCAAGAATTCAATAGAATTCAATGATCTGTAATTGTCATGAAGGAATGGTGCAAGTAGCAAATAGGTTATTTATGAATTTTCATATTTAACTTATGATAAACAAAAAAACTAAATTGAATAGTTGCATCCATCTCGATTATTTAATTTAGGGTTTAGTCTTTTTCACATAGCTTATTGCTATCATTTATCTTATATGAAAGAAGATAAAACTTTAGCATTAGATCAGTAGAAGTGATATATTGAATGTAAAGAACTTTTGTTGGATCTCGTTTTCGAAATCCAACTACTTATACAGATTTTCTCATAAACTATTCTTGCGTTGATACCATACTTGTTGGAATCCATTCGGATATCCAACCTCTTACGAAAAACTGAAATAGAACCCGAATCCGCGTTGGAAACCCTAGACTAATCCGAAAATCCCGATATAAATTTTTTTTCTTTCATCTTATTCATCTTAAAAATCTATTCTCATGCTCCTTATTCAAGCTCAGTCAAATTAACATCCATTCAGAAGGTCATAAGTTGTTGCAATTCAATCGGAAAACAGAAATAG
>JANKOD010000006.1:1948401-1967028 GCA_026284645.1 Erythroxylum acuminatum | reverse complement strand
TACTTATGCACAATTAAGCAAATATTTAATAAGCAAATAACAAACATAATTCGTACTAACTTCCTTTAATATTCTAATCCCTAATTTGGGGCGCTACACATCAAACCCAGGAGCCTTGTTAGGAGCCATGCTAAAAAACGCTTGTTTGATTTTGTCCGGTTACAGGGGACTGCCTAGCTTGTCGGAAGCTTGGAGAGGTAGGGGAAAATGACCATACGGCAGACGGGGCAGCTAGCACTGAGTGTCGGCGCGATATAAATTCTTGAAATAACGCTGAGCGATGCTACGGATGCTGTCAGGATCTGAGGCCACTGCACCCGTTTCATCTATCAGGGAAGTAAGCTGCGCTTGTCGGTGCTGGGCCCGAGTAATGGCATGAAAGAACTTAGTGTTCTGGTCGCCTTGAAGAGCCCATTGGCATCTGGACCGCTGAAGCCAGTAAAGTTCTTCTTGGCACAAGACCTGTTCCAGTTCAAATCTAAGGTATTCCTCCAGGTCTCTGAGCGACGTCGAGTCAGTGTACTCAATACTCTTTTGGAGGCCTTCAAGTTTGGCCAAAAGACCGTTCTTCCGGTGGAATATATTGCCAAACATGGTAGCATTCCAATTCTGCAAGCGATCCGCAAAACTGCTAAGATTCGCAGTGAAATCCTGACTAGTGACAGGCCAATTTGTAGCAACAAATGGATGAAAGTCATCATGTGTAAGCCAGGCAAACTGAAAACGAAAGGGCTTGACCGCTGGAGGAGAAGGAGGGCTCGAGTGTAGAGTAATAAGAATAGGCCGATGATCGGATTTCAAGAAGGGTAAATGGGTGACAGTAGTAGGGAACTGAAACCAATTATTGGAGCAAAAAGCTCGGTCTAAGCGAGCAAGAAGTTGTCCTCACTTCCAGGTGAATCTAGGCCCTGAAAAACCCAGGTCATGTAGATTACAGCTATGCACACAATCTCTAAACTGAGTATTGACACTAGGTTGAGTTCGGGAGCCACCCTTCTTGTCACCTATCTCAAACTTGGCATTGAAATCGCCCCCCAAAAGCCAAGGTTTCGTCATGAAACTCACTATATGTCTCAGAGAATGCCAAAGATAATGTTGTAGCGAGTATATCGGGCTAGCATAAATAGCCGTGAAATCAAAAGAGAGTCGATCCCACTTAATATTAGCATGGACAAATTGGTGGTGAGCAAGCAAGATTCGGACTACAATATCGTCTTTCCACAGAAGCCAAATACCTCTTGAAAAACCCTCAGCTTCCACTCGGTACGAATGGCCAAACCCTAAGTTTCGAATAATGGAAGCCTCGATAATGTTGTTGGCTAGAGGGGACTCGGATCCCGGGTTCGGTGGTCACGACGGGGGTAAAATAAGTGTCTGAGCAGACGAGGCCGAGGCTGTAGGCCAATCATCAATAGTGCGATCGGTCTCCATATCCCAACAGCCCAATGCCACAGGTAATGGCAGCGAGATTGAGTTATCCTGTATAATAATATCGGCATGTGTGGGGATCGAGAGGGCCACATGGGTCAGGTCGTGGGAGGCAGACTGGGGGTGGATGGGCCAGCGTGGGCCAGGGGAGGGGCTAAATGGCCTATGCACTAGAGTTGCAATGGGCCAAAGGAGAGTACTTGGCCTGGAGCCTGGGAAGAGGGGCCAAAGGAGATCACGTGGGCTGGGGCCGTGGAGGAGGGGCCTGGTGTCTGGCCCATTGGAGAGAGGAGGGGGCGGGATGGCAACGTTTTGGTTTTTGGATGAGGCAACCCTTGTGGGCCTTTAAACGACACCCGTTTGCCTTTGGACGACGCATTGTGCTGCTGCCTCGGTTTCATGTGGGGCTTCAATTGCTGTCGCTGGTTTGCGTGCTGGAGAGAGAGTCGTTGTAAACTCCAACGGCTTGATCCTGGGTAGAGCCGCAAACCGCGAGCCTTGGAGATCCACAGGAGGAGTAGTCGAAGGCGTATTCTGGCGGAGTGTGGAAGGAGCGGGAGGAGATTGACGTGTACGCTGCTGAACTTAAAAGGGAAGAGGACCCCCCTCCTCCAGCATCCTTGATCTCAGCTACAACGCGATGGTCTCTAACCAGGCCAACTCTGGTTCCGGAGCTGGCGAATTGGACTGGCCGGTAGAGGAAGCAATTGAAATTTCTGAAGGAGACATCTCCATTGTCCAGGGCACATACGAACTGGGCATTGCCTTATCTCCAACATTCAAAGGGAAACTCGACTAAGCCTGGGCTAACACAGTCATCATTAAATTACTTGGTCGAAAAATCAGTTTCAATTTGCTCAAATCTAGAATCTCTTCCCTATGGAAACCTAAAGGCCCCCTGAAATTGGTAGACCTTGAGAATGACTTTTACCTGGTAAAATTAGTGGAAGAGGAGGACTATCCTCGTACTCTCACGCAGGGACCGTGGGTCATCGCTGGCCATGCACTCTCAGTGCAACCTTAGTCACCTGACTTCCAGCCTTCAGGGCAAGTCTCGCATGTGGTAACCTGGATCAGATTCCCTGAATTATCGGTGGCAAGGTACCATCCGTCTATCCTGTCGGCCTAGGTAATTTGATTGGCAAAACAATCAAAATCGATCAAACCACTCAGAATACTCACCGTGGTAAGTTCGCTAGGGTTGCGATGGAGATTGATCTCCACGCTCCGCTCCGATCGGCGGTAGAACTTGACGGAGACCTCATCAAGGTGGCTTATAAGGGTCTCCCTCAAATCTTCTTTTCTTGTGGACTCGTAGGCCATGGTAGCTCTTCCTGTCCAGCGAAGGCCACTGGAACTCCCACCCCCGCACCACCAACCGAGGGACCCCCTCCATCAACGCACCCCCCGCCCCTGCGTCACCTTCCGTGGACACTCTAACCCCCGATCCCCTCACAGGCCTCATCGCTTCTTCCTCTGGCGACCCTAGCCAACCCGAAGTCAAACCGGCAAGTTTTCATATTAACATGTTATTAACTAAAACCGAACTAAACAACTAGCTAGTTTAGATTTTTTATTCGGTCGGATCGGCCGATCCGGTCCCCTTTTTTAAACCTTGGAAAAGACAGAGAAATAAGAAAACCTGTGAACCTTGCAGTTCAGAAACCTCTGTTTCACTCGGTATCTTGTCTCTGTCTTGCAATGGAGTGCCAGAAAGCTTCAGTTCTCTCTTCAAGGAAGCTACGAAGTGGCCATGAGTTTAAAGGAAAGAATACGTACAACGACGTCTTTAATGGTGCAGCGAAGCTCGGGTCTCGAGTCGAGGATTACAGAGAGATATTTGGTGGGTCTGCGGCTTCGTCGATTCCGATTCTGGATGTACCAGAGCTGAATGAGAGAATGGGAGTGAATGCACAGAGCTCGAGGGTTGATTACTCAAAGATTTTTGGTGGGTTTGGTGAAGCGGAGTTTGCTATGCCTTATGAGGAATTGTTCGCGAAGCCAAAGAAAGCTCGGTACGTTTATAGTTGATTGCTAGTATTGATCATTGATTGAGGTGTAGAGATGTAGCTTTTTGCATGATTATTTAAAGTGGGGTTGGAGTAGAACTGGAAAAGTATGAAGCTTTTTGGCTACTGAATACTGATATGGAAAAGGAATAGGATCTTTAATGGGGAAAACGAGGTTGATTCTGTGAGTTTAATGTTTAAAGTTTTGGAGTTTTGGAGTTTGAGTTCAATGTGAAAATGTGTCTGATTCGTTGAAATTTGTGAAGCGTCTTTGGTAATCAGTGATGGGAACTATCTCGTCTGGTACTATTTAAGCCCATCCAAATACAATCATCCACTCGATGATGATGATGATAAAACTATCTTTTCGAAATCTTTTCCTTGGATTTAGGTTACTGGACAAGAAATAGAGCATTTTAGCTGCTTTTGCGAGGAAACATACTGATGCTTCTTATTGAATTTTTATCTCATGATGGTGTAAATTGACCAAGTGAATTCCTGCTTTTTACTCTTTTGAGATTTTGTAGGGCTCCAGATGAAGCAAGATTGAAGTATGCAGAACCCGAGCATTCAAATCTTTCAGGAGAGAAAAGAGTTGCATCACCTGAAGCATCTTTTCATTCAAAAGATGATGTTAAACAGTTCAATGTTTCATATAACAAAACTGGCCTAGATCGTGGTGATAATGGGACAAATGGAACCACACATGTGGCTAAACTCCATGCTATGCCTGGTTATACTTGCTTAATTGATGATACCCCTCCATCGCGTAAGAATGAATCTGGCAAGCCTGTACACTCGGTATCAATTGATACTTGTTTAAATTCAAAATTCGGAGAGGAATTAAGGCAATGGAAACCTCACTTGAAAACTGTGTCTGGTCCACAACCCAGAATGATCAGTGCAGAAACCTCCTCTTCAATTCATGCCAAGTTTCAGAAGAATTCAACACATAATAGATCCATTTCTCATGATATCTCATTTGAAGCATTTGAAATTGGCCTGGGTGTACATTCATCAGAAAGAGCACCAGTTTCACCACCTTCAGGGTTATCACCAAACTTGGTTAATAATAATCATGGTGGTTCTAGTCAGTCAATAAAATCCAAGTTTTGGGATGCTAGGAATGATTGTTCTGAAAGTGGAGCAGCTTTTCTTGACGAGGAAATAGATACAAGTTCAGCTGCTGCTACCTCAGTAGCTGCTTTGCGTAAAGCCATAGAGGAGGCTCAGGCAAAGATTAAAATTGCAAAAGAATTAATGGAAAGACGGAGGTCTAGTAATGGTTTGAAGGCAGAGAAATTGAGCTCTTCTAACGTTTCAAACACCAAGAATGGAGTAGTTAAAGCGGCAGAAGAAACTAAGAAATCAAAAGAAACAGAGGCTCGGGAAGTTTACCAGAGAGAGGATATTCAGAAACAAGTTCCTGTTGACTTCTCAAAGCATAATGCACCAGAAACAAGCCAAGAAACTTCAGAGATTACAAATGAAAGGAAATCTTCCAGTGTTCTAGTAGAAGCAAAGAACACGGAGCTTAAAACTCAAATGCATCACAGGTTGGACCAACCAGAAGCTGGAGAAGTACCAAAAACGTTCTCAGAACTTGCTTACGATGGCCAACTTATGGCAACAGAATTGAAGTTAGGGCAGGTCGACAATGAAATTTACAAGATGCCTTTTGCCAATGCAGTTGAATGGAGCAAGAAGATGAAGATAGAGGAAAACACTGAGAAGCCAAAGGAGCAGAACAAGACAACAAAAGCACTTAAGGAGGATGCTAAAATGTATAAGTTTGAGAATGAACTAAATCCATTCAAAAAGTTATTTGAATGGAATATATTTGCAAACATTGTCAAATCAGCCAAAGAGCTCCATCATAAGGATGGAAATGAAGAAAAGGTTATGGTTGCTGATGAAGATGAAGGAGCTCATCATATATCTAAACTGTCCTTTGAGGAGGTTAACTCTAACCCAAAAAATGTTCATGAACCAGAAGAAAATACAAAACATGAAATCCCAGATTTGGAAGATAGCGTTGATATGGAGGAACCAAAAGAGTTCCAGAACTGGGTCGAATTTGAGAAAAAACAAGCTGAAAAATACCATGAAGAAGACGTAAAGATTGGAATGGATGAAGTTACTATGAGTGCAGATGTTGTTAACTGGGAGAAGGAAAATGAGAAGGGGCATGAAGAAGCAAGAAATGATACTGTAATGGGTGAAGGAACTGAAAAGAAGTTAACTGAAGATTATAAAGATGGATTAATCCAAGACGAGGAAGACTGTGAGAAGAGCATGAGGGAGGACGGGAAGATAAATGCAGGTGATCAGTTGGAAGAGGTGAAAGAAAAGAAGTTAACTGAAGATCATAAAGATGGATTAATCCAAGACGAGGAAGATTGTGAGAAAAGCATGAGGGAGGATGGGAAGATAAATGGAGGTGATCAGTTGGAAGAGGTGAAAGACATCGAGAAGTCATTAGAAGACAACATTCTGATGAATGAAACTGAAGAGAGAGCAGAGAGAGTTTATGAAAAGGTAGAATCTGAGAGAATCATATTGGAGATGCAGCAGAGCACAGAAGATGAAAAGAATTTGGAAACAATGCAACAGGCTTGTGGATACAATGGGATCAGTTTTGAAGTTGTTGATGTGTATGATCAGGATGAAACTGAGGATGTAGTTAGGACTCTTGATGCTGTTGGACGTGAAAGGAATTTGGAGGGTACGGAGGTAACTGCAGGTTTAATGACAATGGAAGAACATGAGAAGGAAAAGGATAGATCTGAAAGTTATTCACCTGCAGTTGATCAGGAAGATGAAATGGAGGAAAAAGAGAGTGGTGACTGCACTGGACTGGCACAAGTTTTTACTGGTCTTCAGGGGATTAATGATCAGGTGGATACCAGTGAGATCCTTGTCATTGACAAGATTGGTGAACATTTAGGCCAAATTGAATCAAACCCTGAGCAGAAAGAAAAGGAAGATCACATGGCAGGCTACACAGGAGTGTGCAGTCAAGAGAAGGATTTCACATAAATGCCTTGTGAATTGGATGAGAATTGTGTAGATTCTGAAGAATCTGATATTGTCAGTAATTGTGAAGAAAATGAGAAGAATTTCGTACCTATTCACAGCAACATATGGTTAGGTAACAGGATAGCAACAGAGAATGCTTTTGGTACTGAAAACTGCTCCCAAGAAGTACCTTGTGAATTTGAAGAAACCCATGACGATGTAAATAAGTCCGAAGTTAGTGTCGGTAACAAAACAGATAATATGTACTTTGACTCTTCCCTTGATAGAAGGCAAGCTAATGCTCACATAGATGCAGAAACAAGTCAAAAATCTTGTCCGCTTGAACAGAGAGAGATGACCACAGAGATATCTGAGGAGAAGAAAACAAATGAAAGCAGTTGTGAAGAAGGGGATGATCATGACCAAATACTGACAAGGGAGGAGAAGGAAGCTGAAGATAATTTCCAGAAGGAAGTGATGATGGAAAAAGAATCCCCTAAGCAAAAAGAGGCAAAAAGTCAGGATATGGATAAAGAGAAAGAAAGAATAGCTGTTGAAAGAGCTATCAGAGAAGCTCGAGAAAGGGCTTTTGCTGAAGCCAAAGAAAGGGCAGGAAGGGCTGTTGCTGCTACAGAAGCTCAGAAAAGGGTGACATCCGAGGCCCGAGAAAGGTTGGAAAATCCTTCCACTCAAGCTAATCATAAGTCAACAGCAGAGAAGGCTTCTTTGGAAGCCAAGTTGAAAGCTGAACGTGCTGCTGTAGAACGAGCGACTGCAGAGGCTAGGGAGCGTGCACTAGAAAAAGCAATGTCAGAGAAGGCAAGAAATAAGTCTGACAGATCAACAACTGATAAGTTTTCAGGTGCTTCAAGAGATGATGGAGCGACATCTGAGGTGAGTTGGTTTATCGGTCATTCTTATCTAAAAGCATATAGTTTTAATGGCATTTAAGAATTAGTAAGGGTGAGAATTTCCTGCAGGATCAACAGAAAAAAGGTCAGGGTCCTTCCAGCAGTTCAAGATACCCAAGTAGAGGGGCAAATGATGAGTTAGATCAAAGGTGTAAAGATACATTAGAAAGAAATCAACGGACAGCAGACCGAACTGTATGCGTTCTTCTTTAAAGTTTGATTGAGATCTAAGTTGACCGATCTAATAAAAATAATTCTTTTGGCAGGCAAAAGCTCTCGCAGAGAAGAACATGCTCGACCTTCTCGTTCAGAAAGAGCAAGCAGAGAGAAATGTAATTGATTTTTCAAAGATTTAGAAATTATCTTGCTGTTATGAATTATGATGAGTTAAAAATCCTTTTCTCACCTCTCAATTTGGAATGGAATTTGGCAGAGAGTAGCAGAAACTTTGGATGCTGAAGTGAAGAGATGGTCAAGTGGGAAAGAAAGGAACTTGCGTGCCCTGCTTTCGACGTTACAATATGTATGTAGCTTCTTTTACCGATTTCTAAATTTCTTTGCAGTTGGAAATGCTCTTTAAACCTTTTCGGAATAGCTTAGCATGGTGAATGTGTGGATGATAGAGAAATCATTGCATGGCTATCCAAAACTTTGAAAGTTCTATTTACAGTGCCTTCAAACAGCAGCACGACTTACGTTTTATTTGTTTTGTCACGGAATTACCCTAGCGATACAGTTACCGATCATTGTTTGTTGACCACTTGTGTTTGAAGGTCAACCACTGGATACTAGTTGTGTGCTTAATTGGTTTGTTGTGCATGCAGATCCTTGGCCATGATAGTGGCTGGAAGCCAATTCCTTTGACAGATCTTGTGCCTACCGCTGCTGTTAAAAAGGCTTACCGTAAAGCCACTCTCTTCGTCCATCCCGACAAGTTGCAGCAAAGAGGTGCAAGCATACAGCAGAAATATACATGTGAGAAAGTTTTTGACCTATTAAAGGTTAGTAACCATTCATGTCTTTTATTTTCTTGTACAATGGTTATCTTCTCACACATGTTTAGGTCCATCATCAAGCACAATCGAACAGAAAACTCCACAAACTTTATAATGGAGATGGTTTTTAGCATTGCATACAACTAGGTTTACTATGTTACTGCTGGCCCGATGCCCCGTCAATCCGATGAGGGCTTCAATAAACTGAAACAACGTCGTTTTGTTCAAAATCCTATCTGCTGCGACCCGAACCGGGACCAGCTCTACCTATTGCCTACAACATCCTTATCTTTTGGATCAGTTTTACAAACCTTAACTTAAATTACTTTGATCTCAGGAGGCATGGAACAAATTCAACTCAGAAGAAATATAGTCAGTGGATCTAGAAAATTGTTTTGTACTTCTGACTTATATAGTAAACCTACAAAATAAAAGAGAAAAATGTGAAAAGCAATCATGGAGATATGATCCAAGTCTCCTCCCCTTTTTAGTAGGTATAGTGTCCTTATTACTGTGATATTAATAAATTTAATTTGTAATTATATATATTTTATGTGGGATATAGTATTATGCATTTCTTGCATATATAAAAAAATAATGAATTTAAAAATATGGTAAGAAAAGAAAATGGCACGTGTTGAAGTGTTGGAAAATAAAAGAAATTCTTTTTTTCTATATTTCTATAATGTATCAATTTTTTGAAAATGATTAAAAAAATCATTCTATTCAAAACAAAAAAATAGAAACAAATCTCTTATATTCAAAGTTTGAACATATATGTTAAATTGACGTCTAAGATATTTCATTATCATATTTAGGACACATTGACTAATTTTTGGGTTTAGAAATTAAGTATGAGTCTGATCTAAAACTCGATTGAATTGTAGGTTTTTTTTTCCGGTTTTCAAGTTATTTTAGATTTTAGATTAAATACAATTTTATTTTTTTAATAAGTTTTGGGTAAGGGTTCTTGAGTTTTGAAACTTATTTTTTTAAAAATTTTATGTCTAAATTTGAATAATTTGAACTTTATTTAAAATGCTAACTCTAAATTAGAGCAATATTAAGCAATGATTAAAAGCCTAACTCGTTTAGCCGGTTTAATCATGAAAATTTTAAACAGGTTAATTTTTTTGTTTAATTTACTTTAATAATTTTTAATGTTAAAAACTGACCAGTTTATTAATTAATCGATAAGTTTCGTAAATTAATCAAGTTTTATAAATAAAATAAATAAATAAATTTTCATTTAACAGCCTTTTTTTAATTAAACTTTAATTTTTTCGGTAAGTAAGGATAGTCTTCTTTAATGATGTTTAAAAATTTTTAGTTTTATTTAATCTTTAATCAATTTTATGATGGTATAATATTGATTAAATTTTTTAAACTTTAAACCTCTTGTTTTACCTGTTTAACTTACCGTTTAATTTTTAAAACATTAATTTTAAGTTTTTTTATTCGATCTCAGCGACCAAACTTAGATTTAAACAAGCTTATGAAAAGTACAAAGACAAGATAATTATGGTTAGTTATATATATGGGAATATTATGAACTAAGTTTCAAGTTGGCCATTTCTATATCCAAAGTTTGTCCTGAATTTAAATTCAATCAAATTTATTTTATTTTATTAACTTCAAATTAAATCGGATAAGACCAATTGGGATTTTGAATCATTTTTCCATCCTTAATTTTAGTAACCGTACATATAGGACACCTCCTAATAAAGAAAATAAGTACTAATAATTTAAAAACTTAAGCGGTTCTATCGATTTAATCGTAAAATCTTGAACCTTTCAACTTTTTTGTTCTGTTTTTAATTTTCTAGTTCGATTTATTAAAAATAGATCATTTTATTAATTAATCGGTTAATTTTTGTAAATTAGTAAGTTCTTATAAATCAAAATAAATTAATTAATTTTTATTTAACAAGTTTTTTCAATTAAACTTCTAATTATTCGATGGATAAGGACAATCCATTTCAATTATATTTCAAAATTTCAATTTTGTTTAATTTTTAATTGATTTATGATAGTTTAATACGATTGAACCTTTTAATTCTTAAACTTCTTATTTTAGAGGTTTAATTTTTATTCGGTTTTTAAATCATATAGAACACTTCTAATAAAGTACATAAATACAACCCCATTATGAAGGAAGCAAGATATGATCCATTTGCATTTAATCTACGTCCAATGTTCTTATTGTTCTTTCCATTGCAAGCTTACAAGACCTGATAAACGAGTTCCCGCTCTGTTTTATTAAATTTTATCCACGTGAAGTTACAAATGTGCGGATAAAGTAGGCTGCAACACCATTGAAACATCCATAGTGGATTTGGTGTGGCTTAGAAGACATGGAAAGTGACGAAATTAAGAGAGAGAGAGAGAGAGAGAGAAGAATCTTTAGAGGCAATTTCCTAATTTGGCACGAATATGGCTAATTGATGACAGGAAGGTCCTTGGAAACTCCTTCTGCAACTTGCAGGTTTTTAGAAGCTTGTTTGCCAGTATCAGGAACAGGAAGGTCGTGTGAAAGAGGAATTAGTCCCTTTGCTCTGCATGTTTCTACAGCTCCAACGAACATGTCTTCAAGACTGTATTTAAACTCAAACCCCATGTCCGTAAGCTTCTTGGAAGAGAAAACAACCCTCATTAAGTTCTCATCTACATCTTTGAACCTGTGGACATAAGTTAGATTTACCAATTAGTCGGTAGAACCTGAAAGAGAGAAGAAGTATCAGGTTCAGGTTCAGGTTAAGGGGCTTTACTTCGTTGGAACGTTGTACTCAGGGTACTTCTCTTTAAGCAATTTTGCAAGGTCATGAATGCTGGCATCGTGAGAGGAACAAATGTAACGTCCTTTTGCCTCAGGATTCTCGAACAAATATATGTGACAAATGCAGAGATCGTCCAAGTGGACGTAATTGCCTTGCTTTATGATCCCATAATGAGATTCTTTCCCTGTGATTAAGAATGTATCAGTAACTTGAAGAAGACCAGTTCTCTGTTATATCAAGAACCCTGGGTGTGAACATATATACCAGTAATGAGTGAAAGTGCAGTTATGAGACTTGGGGGCATGGAAGACATGATAAAAGGACCAACAACCAGAGGTGGTATGATTGTGATGAGATCAATGTTGTTTTCTTTTGCAAATTTCCAAGCTGCTTGCTCTGCCAGAGTCTTGGAGACGAAGTACATCTGTTTTTGTTTTCATGCAAATTTCCAGGTTAGCAGCTAGATTGATAGATATGTTACTGACTATCAGAATTACGTGTCAGGATTTAGAAATGGAACTTGTTAAGTTCCAGGTTAGCAACAAGATCAATAGATATGCTTAGTGACTCAGAAATTACATCTCAGGATTTGAAGTGTTACTTGTTAAGTTCCAACATGTCAGGATTTGGAAATGGAGCTTGCTAAGTGCCAGGTTAGCAACAGATATGATTAGTGACTATCAGAACTAACATGTCAGGATTTAGAAATGGAACTCTATTAAGTTCCAGGTTAGATGCCAGATCAGTAGATATGATTAGTGATTGATTATAAGAACCATGTCAGGACTTGGAAATGGAGCTTGTTACAAACTCACCCAGCCTGTCATTTTTACGGACTGAACGAACTCCAAATCAGACCAACAGTTCTCATCATAAACTGGTTTTTTGTGTTCTTCAACGTCCACAGTTCCTGCAGACGAAGTGAACACTATCCTCCGTACTGTCTTTGCCTTAACGCATGCTTTCATGATATCCAGTACGCCATTAATGGTCGGTTTTATGACTTCATTCTGCAGAAGGATAAGAAAGGAGGAGGATTAATTCTGATGTGATTGATCCACAACTTCATCTCTGAGGATTTCTTGAGAAAATCGTATCAGCAAACTCAAAAGAACCAATAATTAAATGAAAGTTCCCACTAAATGCCAGAATCTTCAGTCACAAACTCTGCAACTTGGAAACTTAGTGCTGCACATTAGAAGAGAGCTGACATGTGACAGGGACAAAATATTGCTGTCCCAACAAAATGGGAACTCACACAATCTTTCCATTTTTTGTTTTTCCTATGCAATTCATTCAAGACTCTCCTTAATAAGAATTCTAACCTCAGGATCCTTGGACTCGAAGTCCATGGGCGTGGCAACATGGAAAACTCCTGTGCAACCTTGAATTGCTTCATCGAAGCTTCCTTCCACAGAGAGGTCAGCTTTCCACAGGGTCAAGTTGGTCTTAGCCTTTGGCAGATCTACTAAATGCTTCACCTTCTTAATGTTATCTTAACAATTCAAAACAGAGTAGAATCAGAAACGAAGAACAGAGTACAAACTGCAAAACTATATGGTGAAAACTAGGAGTCAAACCAGGGTCTCGCACGGTGGCTCGAACAATATAGTCTTGCTCTAGCAGTCTCATGATCAGCCATGATCCAATGAACCCTGAGGCACCAGTAACACATACGATCTTGGCTTCTGATCCCATGATACTATTCCAGAAAAAGTTATGAATCTTAATGTTACAAAAACAGAGTAAAACTAGTTGTATTGTGATGAGTGCTAATCAAATATATATATAAAAACAAAATTCTATTTCCATATCTAACACGTTCATACTCTTAGTTAAACCTCCCCATCACGTGACAACCTAACCGGGTCTGCACGTGCGTGATGTGTAGTTGCGGCTGAACTTCATGCTGTCAAAGACTGTCACTTGTCCTTGCGTCCTTTTTGACTTTTCAGAGCATGCGTACTATCCAATTGGACCGGATTCAAGTAAATTGCGCCTCGAGCCTAATTTTTTCAAAAAGCCCTGAAGCCCAGCTACTCATGCCAAGCAATAGGGCCTTATGTCGGACTTGACCTCGGGCTGTCTAGGCCCGACTCAGCTCGAGACCTAACAATAATAAGGAAAACAACTTCATTTTTGTCTGGCCATGTTGAATTGAGCCTCGAGCCTAATTTTTTTAAAACATCGGGCCTCAAATTAGGCTTGAGCTTGGGCTATCCAGGCTTGACTCAGGCCGACACCTAACAATTATAAGAAAAATAGAAACATTTTTTACTAGCTACCTCAAGCTGGGCCTCGGGCCTAATTTTTTTAAAAACTCAGGCCTCAAATCAGGCTTGAGCTCAGGCTATCCAGACCCGACTAAGCCTGAGGCCTAACAACTATAAAGAAAACGGTGTCATCTTACAAAAAATGACATTATTTTCTATTTTTATTTAAAAATAAAAAATTAGGTCGAGTCAAACTTGAGCTCGGGCCTAGACATAAGCTGTCAAATCTAGCTCAGACTTGGGTGAGCTTGGCCCTGTTCGACCTATTACCATCTCTAATAATAATAATAAGTCAAATTGAGCTTGGATCACCAGTGGTCTAGACATAGCTTAAAATTTGATTTAATTAAGACTCAAACAATCTAAAATTCAATCGATTTAAATTTAAAACAAGCGTTCCCTTGATTAATTCATTGATCAATTTTATCATCTTTAATCCTAATTTTATATATAATTCATTTTATTCTTTTGTCACTTCATAAAGCATTCACACTATTTAATTTGACTTGGGTTTAAGTGAACTTATGAGTTTTATTTAAGGGTGACAATAAGTTGAAATGAGTCTCAAGCTATCTACGATACAGGCTTGACCTAAAACGCAGCTCGTCTTGAACTTAAACAATCTAAAATTTGACTTAATCTAAGTTAAAACTACATTATTTTAATATCATTAATCAAAATAATGAATTTATTATTTTTAATCTTAATTTTGATACATAATTCGTTTTATTCTTTTGTTTCTTTCCTAAACACATCTACTAACTTTTCAACTTGTAAATAAAAAATTAAAGTGAGGAGGTTAGGTGGCTTAGAATTAAAGGGGGTTGGTACCTGTAAGGGAACGTATTGATAAGAATGTGTTAGTTAATATGATTTTGGTACTCAGTCCTTTGTACTTGTCAATAGGTCCTCTGTACTTGTCTATAGAATTCTTGCATTTGAACAAGACCCTCCAACCAATTTCTACCGTGAGTGTTTCATTTGGTAAGCAATAAAAAAAGATGGTTCTTAACGAAAGACGGATCCAAAAATTTTCTTTAGGTAAGGGTAAAATTTTAATAGGGACAAAATTTTATTTTTAACGGGAGTAAAATTTTAATGGAAGTAAAATTTTATTTTATTTTTTTGAGGCAAAAGTTAAAGTAATAATTTTTTATAAGAAATTTGTTGCCCACTTGTCCCCAATGTAGATTCGTTTCTGTTCGTAATATATTATTATTAGATGAACAGTATTTTTATATCTCCTTTTAGGGCAATATTTCTTAGCCCCCAATATAGTAAGGAATAAAAGTCATATCTATTTATATTCCTAGTTATATCCATTTTTTTTTTTTACTATTCCACCAAGAGAACCAAACACACTCTCAATTTTTCCTTTACTATGGTTTCTTTATTACAATGATTAGGACTGAATCGGTCTCGGCTTAGGTACTTACTCTAAAGTTCAATCGAGTCCGATATTATTTCACTTTAGAATTTAAAGCTTTAAATTGAATAACTCGAGCTCAATTCCATCATGAAACTCAAAGTATTGGAAAAGAAAAAACTCGAATTTAACACAAAACTCTATCATCTGGGTGCGTTGACTTTAGACTAAACCAAACTAAATCAGGTCATAATGTGTTATTTTTGCCAAACCTAATTGCATTTCTCTAAGGTTATGTTTGGTTGGGAGTTTATTAATGAAATGGAATGGAATGTAATATTATTTCATTGTTTAAGAGGAGAGTTTATAATAGAATAGAATTGAATGAGATGGAATAGAATGATTTCATATTATATCTCATTCCATCCTAAACTGTAAAAATGAAAAAACCTCCGATTTGGGGAGTTTAGGATTGAATATAAAATGATAAACAACTTTACACTATATTACATTATAAACCGTTTATCCAAACAATATTTCACTATATTACATTATGAACCCTTCTATCCCTCCCAAACAACAATTTTCTAATATTACATTCATTTATATTTTATTCCATTCCATTATATTATATTCCATTCCATTATGTTAAAAACCTTACATCCAACCAAACATAGCCTAAGTAGTGTAGTTGAGTGAAGCATAAACAAAAATTTTTAAAAGAAAAAGAAAATTAAACTTCTGTTTTAATAAGGAGGAAATTGTAATCACCGTTTTTAATATTGGATAAATCTTTAAATATAAGTATTAAAATTTTACAAGTAGAGTTATCTCACATAAAAAGTGATAAAAATAAAAAATTATATATAAAAAATGAATTATAATTTATTACTTTAAGATTTTTCGTTGAAATATTGTGTCCTTAATTATATACAAACTTATTTAAATTTAATTAATTTCTCTTTAATTCTTTCAAAATTCTTTATTTATATCATAGTTAATTTGGCGAATTATGATACTCTGCCGGTGAATATAATTAATAAATTTAAATATGATAAATGAAAATTTTAGTTATGAGTTGATAGAGAGTAAACCTTTTTTCACGTTAAAAATATAAAAATAAAATGAAATCGGTAAAGAGATAAAATTTATCATCAATGAGATTACTAATACAAACTTAAACTCTAATATTGAAAATTATTTTAAATTTTCTTTCATAAAGATTAGACCTCAAAATTACTAATGTTGGAGACACTTTAGTACACGTATTAAATTGCCCGACCTTAGGCCCGACACTTATAACAAAAAATGACTCTTTTTATTTTTATTTTAAAAATAAATAAAATAAGTCGGGCGTAGCCAAATCAGTTAGGTCAGTCCTAGTCAGGTTTAGGCCCAATTGAAGCTTGACTCATTGCCATCTCTAATTATACACTTTAAAGTAGATTAGACGTGATTATTATTTTAAATTGTTAGTTTGTCAAAATTTTCCTGAGATGTATAATTGACAAATTACTTTTGAAATTGTAATTATCAAATTACTTTCAAAATCATAATTAAAATATTATTGGTTATTTTTTAATGCTTAATTAAAATATAAGATGTATTAAACAACAAACAACAAGCAGAAGTTTAGATCGTTAATCTCAACAAAGTTATTATAAGGTAAAAGACATAAATCACGCATGTAATTTAAAAAAATTTAGAAAAACTTTAAGCTATTTAAAATTTTTGGAAAAAACTCAATCTCTTGTTAGACTTCGATTAAAAAATAATAACGAAATATACTCGTTATAAACATTATACGTGTACCAATCAAATGTTATTTCTATAACTATTTAACACAGCTCTTAAATTCTAATCGAACTAATTAAAATCCACTTAAATTAC
Source organism: Erythroxylum acuminatum (assembly GCA_026284645.1). Taxonomy (NCBI): domain Eukaryota; kingdom Viridiplantae; phylum Streptophyta; class Magnoliopsida; order Malpighiales; family Erythroxylaceae; genus Erythroxylum; species Erythroxylum acuminatum. The sequence goes on along the minus strand of JANKOD010000006.1, from coordinate 1,950,361 downwards.
TAATTTATTATAATTATATTAAATTATTGATAGAAATAAAATTTAATTAATTCTGGTCAATTTAAAGGGTTGATTTGAGTTGTTCATACTATATCACGTGTTTTGTCGTTATTTTTTAGCCGAAACTTAAGAGAAGTTTTTTTAAAGGAACTAAAAATTAAGAGTTTTTTTAATTTTACTTGTCAGATAAATTTTAAAAAATTACTTATGGAGAAAGTCTGTACCTTTTACCCTTAAATATATACCTAATATTTTGAGATTTTTATTATAAGACTTGTTTTAGTTCTACACAACTACTAAATGTGAGAAATGAATAGATGATAATGGGCTCCTTAGAATCTGGAAGAGGCCTAAGAACGAAAGAACCCATGTGACATTAGAATTAAGATAAAGTGCATCTAGCTCTAGTTGATATGTTTTACTTGGATTAGACAATATGGAGTTAATCACATTTCTAAAAAACTAAAAAAACATCAAAATAGTGAAAACAAAACCTATGTTTTGTCTCAAAGAAGTGATTTAAGTGGTGAAGTCTATTAAAAACTTTTTAAATTAACTCGCAAAATAATTTATTTAAATATATATAATATATAAACTAGACTGAAAGTGCCTCTAAATTAAGCATTTCAAATCAAGTTTGGCAATGGGTCAGAAGACCCATGTCAAAATCTGTCTTCGGTCTAACCCCAAAGCTTAAGACCCAACTTATGTATATAAATTTAAAAGTGACCTCATTTCATCTAAAACTTTTAAGTTTTGGATTATACAGTCTAAATAGCCTATCCTAAGGTCAATGGACTAACCGTAGATTAATCGAGTATTAGACCGAACATCAACCTTATTTTTGAAAAAATTGGATCTTGAGTAGGAGCCGGTCTCAAACCACTCAAACTCATACTTGTCTAAGGCCTAACAATAATTAAAAAAAGACATCAAATTTTGTTATTTTTAATTAAAAAATAAAATAAAGTCCTTAACCGGCTTATTCCAACTAGACAAATTATCATCCTTAGTCATACAAATGATTAAAAAACACACATAGTTCAGGGCATTCATGAACTTTTTACGCGTAACTGGACGGTGATTCATCGGCATATCTATCGTGAGAACGATCGCTGTGCAGATTAGCTAGCGACATACGCTGAACATTTTGTACTAGGAACTACTTTTTTTGCCATTCTACCTATCAGGTGCCATATTATCTTTTTAGAAGATATATCGAAAATTTGTTTCCCTAGACTCTAATTGATTTTATTTCCCCTCTTATATTAAAGAAAAATAAACTCATTTTCAGTGGCTGAGGCTTTCAGTTGTCGGAGGGACAAGCACTCACCACTCATTAGTAATGAGATCTCTCGCTCAATTGGGTCCTTCGAGCTTGGACATGTCAGGTCCATTAACACGCTCAAATGTCTGAGATCCACAAGCACAGACTTTTCAATGATCCATAATTACTACCTTTTCCAAGACAAATGTTTTATAGTAAACATCATAATTATATTAAATATTTAATTTACATAAATTATTTAATAAATAATAATTTTAAATTTAATTTAATTATCACCAGTAAATTTCAACGTCTCTACCGCGCCTTCAAATCTGCTGTTCTCATTCTGTTGTGCCTGAATGGAAACAACAAATCTGCTCCCCTCCACCGCACGCCTTTATAATTGTTAACTTGAAAGTGGATACAGTGTCAATTAGGGTTGGTATTTGCGCCCGAGCCTAACAAATCAGACCACACCATATACTTCATGTTTAAAAAAAAAATTGGGCCTCAAATCGAGTTTGAACTAAGATTTTTTAGGCCCGACTCAACTCGAAGCCTAACTTTTTTTATTAGCAATTATAATATACTATCTCCCATCTTTTTTTTTTTTTTTTTTATCCCCTCCTTTAACTTTCCGTACAATTTATTAAACAACGGGGGGAACTGTGTTTCGTTCACATGATCTCCGTA
>JANKOD010000006.1:1924441-1937773 GCA_026284645.1 Erythroxylum acuminatum | reverse complement strand
CATCAATTAAGAGTCAACAAGTGCATAAAAAGATATGAAAATGCAGCCAATTTGTAAGGTAAACTTGGCTCAATCAACAACAATAGACAAAGTGAAACAATAGACGAAGCGCAATACTAGACGAAGCGACAATATTAGACGATACAAAAAGGAAGATAGTCTAGAAAGTTAGACAGTTAGTTAGTTGGAGTTAGTTACGAGACTCAACTAAATAACAGTTTCTAGAAAATTCAAGAAGCAGTTTCTCAAGAAGACAGTTGGAGACTTAGGCTATAAAAACTAGTTCTAATCGAAGACTAAAACAACGTTTTTACAAGAGAGAAAATTCTGATTGTACAATACTTAGAGAAATTCTGTATTCAAAGTGTGAAACAAGAGAGCGAATACAACTGTAACGTAAAGCTAAAAAATATCTTTCTTAGAGAGAGAAAGAAAGGCTAGAGCCTAGAGAGGCTAAGATAGCAGAAAGAATACTTTGTAAAAGAGACCTGAAGAGGCTCTAGAAAGGTAAAAAGAATACTTGTAAAGTTGAAGAGTATAGTGAAATCTCAGACAAACTCTGAGGACTGGACGTAACCCAAGGTTTGGGGTGAACTAGTATAAAATCGCGACATCTACCCTTACACTTTAATTTTCTTGTTGTCAGACGAGTAGATAAAATTACTTGCGATTCCAATACTTATCAAATTTAGTAGAGTGTTTTTGTATTCATCTGATATTTGTAAAGATATTCAAGAAATCTCAAAAGATTAATATTTTCGAAAAGATTACACAATTCAAGCCTCCTTCTTGTGTATTTTATATACTTTACGTGATTCCTATAATAACAAGTGATTTACTTCATGGTGAGGCCTTACCTCTCAAACTTGACAAGTTCCTTTCTCTTGTGCTTGCTTTACAAGTTCACCTTGTGCTCTAATGGCTCCAAGTAGCTCAATTTTCCCTTTCTTGATTTTGTGAGAAGCTACTAGAGTTACTCACTTTAATTCACACCCTAAATCCTAAGCTTTGTGAATGGTGGCTCCAAAAGATAAGAACATGAGGGACAACTCAATGTTTTTAGGAGAGCCTTAAGTGTGGGAGGGAGAAGCTTCTACATGCCTTCTCTCTTTTGTAACTTAGGCAGAGAAATAGAAAAAGGTTTAGACATTCCTATAAGTAACCACTTACTTGTTAGCTTTGTCTTTCTTTAAGATCAAGCTTACTTATTCGCTTTGGTTTTCTTATGCCAATGTGGACACATTATATTATTTTGCTATAAGCACAAATCTTAAATAAAATACATATAAATCTACATATGTTCAATTCTCAACTCGCCAAACCAATTACACTTTGGACATATGTTTTCACTTTAGAAAAATAAGATAACACAAATCTTGGTCCAACTTATATGTATTTTATGTGTATATATATATATATATATCCTAATTTTTAGTCACTATAAAAAATTGAAAGTCTTTATGTTGATTTTATTAGTAACACAATTGCAGAGGATTTTAAAACTTAGTTTAAATTAAAAAACTTAAAACTATACTAATTATTTTTTGGTCTTATCTAATAACTTTGAATTAAATGATTATGAATATGATGTAATACATAATAGAGACCTTAGTTACATATTCCAAATCGAACATGAAAGGGAAATAATGAAGAAATGCAGAAAATACCTGATTTCAATTTCATGACTTTGAATGAGCTTTTCGAGGCCAAAACAAGCTTGAATTCACCGCTACCTTTATGAGATCTACTCAACGAGACGTAGTTAACGTCTTCCTACAATTTTCTCAAAACAAGAACATTTGAATTAGTCAAAGTAACTTTACGTTCACGAATGACATAAGCAACTACAGGAGACCTTAACCTCTTTATATGACATCCATATCGGGCTTCCCCATCACTAATCCGATATAGGTCCAGTCCACACTGATCGAGGTCTATTTTCCTCCTAAACTTTGGCCCATCAATCTAGATCATTTATTGGGCCACTTTATTATCTTTATCAAGATCAAATTTACTTAACTTAACCGATAAGTTATTAAAAAAGTTAAAATACAATTAGTTGTCCACCGAATGGTAAAATTTCTAACATTCTCCCCCTTAGACAATAATCAATTGCGGTATTAAATCAAGTTTAAAACCAGTTCAAAAAGTTCGGTTAAGTCACGTTATTATATGGTTAACCAAGTTTAAAAACAAAGACGTTTAATCCAAAGATAACGAAAGTCCATCATTCCGTCCCGTAAGGCTTTCGATACCGAAAGATATCAAACACACGTGTCATGTGTGACACAAGTCTAATATAATTACGAATATCTAATACCTCACTAATATGAATGAGAAAATAGAGTGTGGCAAGCTAGGATGATACTTGTATGATCTAAACTATATCATCTTTCGTTTATATGTTGCAAATTCTCTAAACTTTCTGCTAAACTGCATATGTGAAATTTTATAAGAGAAATCTTGTTTTCTCTACTGAATGCTCAACTGCATTAGAGAAAACCTTTATGTTTTCTAACCCAAGGATAAACTACATTAGATAACCTTTATGGGATTAAAATTCATATCCCCTTATGTCATGTCAAATCTATAAATATAAATATTAAACTATATGTGTCCTAATAACATAGGCTCAAGGTTAATCTGCATATATGCCCAATGACCTTTGACATGCTTAAGATTGACACAAATCTTAAGACTTTCATATGTATTATGACTATGTATGATAACACGTAATATTAAGGATAAACGATGATCATCTTTATTGATGAACCACCATACTGTTATAATACATCAAAATGTATAATCTTACAAAGAGCAAATATAACAATCTCTAACTAACAGTGTCTAAGGACTTCAATACACCCATACTATATACATGTTTCTCAAACACTTGTGGGCGAAGTCCTTAGTTAAATGATCAGTTAACATTTTCTCAGTCCTCAGATGCTCGACCTCAATGTCACCTTTTTGGATTAAATCCTTTTTGTTCAAATATTTGACTTTCAAATGCTAAGACCCTGTGATATCTAAACAACACAGTAGCAAAATAATCACAATTCAGATGAATGGATCTAGCCACTAAATCAATCACAGATAACTCAAAAATCAAAATTTTGAGCCAAACTATCTGTGAAACAACCCCACAGCATGCTACAAACTCTGCATGCATGGTCAAGGAAGTCACTAGTTTCTGCTTGACACTCTTCCATAACATTGTACCATCTACAAACTTAAAGTTGTATCCTAATATGGACTTAATATCTTTTGGACATATAGTTAAAATATGAATCTGATTCCCTACGAGGTTTAGACTATTAACTTTTTTGTATGTCAATATATAATCCTTAGTTCCCTTTAAGTATCTCAAAACTCGTTTAAGTGCATTCTAGTGGTCTATCCTTGGGTTAGCTAGATAGCAACCTAGTAGTCCAATAGTAAACACAATGCTCGGTCTAGTACACACCTGAGCATACATTTGGCTATCAACCGTACTAGAATCTAGAACATTCCTCACAGCCTCTCTGTCTACTTCATTCTTTGGACACTGTGTCAAAGATAATCTCTCACTATGAGAGATCGGTGCTACAATAGGTTTACTATCAACCATATTAAACCTTTATAGCATAAGTTCAATGCAAGCACCTTGTGAGAGGCTTAATGAATGTTGAGATTTGTCCCGGTGAATCTGCATATCTAGGACAAAAGATGTTTCACCAAGGTCTTTCATATCGAAATACTTAGACAAAGGTTGCTTAATCTCATGCAACAAGATCGAGTCAGTCGAAATGAGTAGTATATCATCCACATATAATAATAGGAAGATAACTTTGCTCCCCCTGACCTTATAGTTTTGTTTTCCACGAACCCGAAATAGGTCACATCCTCATCAAATATAAGGTACCACTTTTGGGATGTTTGATGTAAACCATATATTGTTTTGCTTAACGTACAAACCATGAGTTCTATCTAGATCTTGAAATCTTTCAAGTTGTACCATATAGACCTCTTTATAAAGGTTTCTATTCAGGAAAGCAATTTTGACAGCCATCTGATGTAACTTTATATCATCATAAGCTACAATAAACACTCGAAATGTATACTTCGAGGATACGGGAGAGATGGTAACATTAAAGTCAAAACCATCTCTCTGAATGAATCTTCTGGCAACTAAGCGAGCCTTAAGCCGTTGAACTTTATCCTGAAATCTTTTTGGTCTTTTAAACTCATCTACAATTGACAGGTTTGCATTATTGAGACAAATCAATCAGCTTCCATACCTTACTGTGCTTTATGGATTGCATCTCATCATTCATTGCATCCTACTAAAAATTGCATGGAGTCTAAAAACAGCTTCTGAAAAAGTATCTAGATCCACAACATGTCTAACATCGTAGTCTTGTTCACTCAAATAGACTATGTAATCAGATGGGATAACATGTTTTCTCACTCTAGCGAATCTTTGCAACTGCATTGGTTTTTGTATCCTAGGAACCTCTGTTTGTACAGGTATGAGTCCCTATTCATATATTGGTACAATGCTTAGACCTAAATCCACCAAATCTAACTGTATGAGTGGCAAATACGTAATAAATGTAGTATCCATCCTGTTATCATCCGAAGGGTGAGAAGGCCTACCCTCATCATAGACATCATATTCCAGAAACTTAGCTATTTTTAATTAAACTATTCTAGCCCCTTATTTATAGCAAAATGTGTAGCCTTTATAATGGTTGATATATCCAGCCAAATAGGAACGAATAGAACGAGCTTACAATTTACTTTCATAAGGATTATACTAATGTACCTCAGCAAGGTAGCCTCATACACGAACATGTGCAAGGCTGGATTTCCACCCTTTCTAGATAATTAGGTAGATTAATCATGTTTTGCATTTACTTCTTCGTGTCCTTTAAGATGTAGTTATGCCTTTCGACAATCCTATGTTTGCCATAATACTCTCCTCCACGGTCAAATGTAACAACCTTGATAGATTTTCCCAATTGGTTCTTTACTTCAGTCTTAAAAATCTTGAACTCATCAAGAACTTCAGACTTTTCCTTAAGCAAGAACAAATAAACTATAACGGGAATAATTATCATTAAATGTTAGAAAATTCCTAGAATTGCACAATGCAACTATATAAGGTCTACTGATATCCATATGTATCAGACCCAATAAGCCAAAAGCACGAGTTGGCCCTTTTTTCCTTATTTCAGTCAACTAACCCCTGCAACAGTCAACATATATTTCTAGATCATTAAAATCTAGAACTGGGAGAATGTTTTCCTTAATCAATCTCTCAATTCTAGCTCTAGAAATGTGGTTTAACCTTTATGCCACAACATGTATGACTTATCTTTTATCAGAGTCTTCCTTTTTCATGACTTGTTCGACAAGATACAAAAAAGATATATGCTTTTTCATGACTTGTTCGACAAGATACACAAAAGCATATATCTAATTCGGGGTAAGACACATTCTATACAAATTATATGACAAGAAAGTTATACCAATATGTTTTGTATTAAACAAAAACTGAACAACAAAAGCATTATTTATAAAACTTTAACCTTCTTTGTCTAAAATTGATACAAAGATCAAATATAAAATGTGACATCTAAAACCAAAATGAACCTTGCATCAATGTTCAGAACATACATCCCCTATAGATATTACATCCGCTTCTTTATTGCTGCCAACCATCAGTTTCTCCTTCCCTTTAGTTAGCTTTATCCTATATATGAACCCTGCATTGTGGAAGCAACATGATTAGATACTCCACTATCTAGTCACCAATAACTTAATGTGACTATCTCAAAATTAGATTTTACTTGATAGTTTCTGTCTTTCCTTCCAGGCCTTATACTGTTGGATTCTTTATGTCCGCAGGACCTTTACCAGCATTGGATTGACTAGCGTCAGCATGTGGAGACGATTTAAACTTTCTACCTTTGAACTTAGCGGGCTTCACCTTTGCCTTCCCTTTAGTTGCTTCAACGGCTTTAGGAGCAATAATCTTGAGTTTCAATAGGCAATCAAAGCACTAGAGTCCCATTCCTTATAGATTATTACACTCTGGAGAGAGTGTACTCAGAGTTTGGTGAACTATGCAGACATTAGGAAAAGGAATATTCAACATCTTCAGTTTACTATAGAGATGGATCATTCTTGATATGTACACCATCACTCTCCCTTCTCTAATATAGGAGAATAATTCTTTCATCAAGGCACTTATCTTAGCATTAGATGACACCACATACCTCTGGGAGACATTATTAAGAAACTTCTTCGTTATGTCTATCTCAGGAAGTCCACTTAGTAGATGGTCAGGTATAAATTTCTTAATAGTCATACAACACATTCTTTTTGACAAATCCCAGGCTGTATAGGCTGGTTTATGAGCATTCGAGTTTCTGGATGTGGGTAGAGATGACCTATCCGTACATATGGCCATATCAATTTCTGCTATCTCCATTGCATTCAATATATCCACTTCTTCATATTAAAAGTAGTCACCGTGATTATTGACCAAAAAGGTGACTGCAAAATGACAATGCAAAGATTAGTACAAATGTAGGATAACAATGATACTCAAAATCATTAAATAGTATCTGTACCGAGAATCTGTTAACACATATTATGAAACACCTATGAGCTGAATACATAATAGAAGCAATTAGACTTCCACATGAAAGAGATCAGAGTACACATCATTAACTCTCATGACACTACTACTTGTGAGCAAATAGATCATTTAAGCAACGACTTTCTCCTATCTTATGCCTTTATGCAAATCTCAAAATCCTATGTAAGGCTAATAATTGTTGGAAAATAACGAAAGATGAGACCAGAGACATCCCCTAATATGTAAGTGGAATAATCCAAACAATAACTTGAAAGGTCACTGTGGTGACTACATTTTCATTAGTATCCAAAAAGCCCACAAACACAAGAGATACATCTTTATGTTATCCTCACATTCTTTATGAGCATACCGTATGTGATAATGTTCCATCAATACATGCAAAAACAGATGCACATTCTAATTATCACATCTACTATTGAAAACATTGTTAGTAAACTTTATTTGAGAATTTTATGGCAAAAAATCTCAATATGAGTGACTATCATGCTATTCTGAACACTAAACATATAACTTGAGATACGAAAACCTGAAATATCTCCCTCGTATGAAGTCCAAAGCATGAAACTTCACTCAAAACGGGCTTTAGGAACCTTAATTTCCTTTTTCTGGAATTAAACTTTAATTGATCACTAATGTAATAAATCCAGAAAATTGAAAAACTCACTTTATAAATTCTTCCGACCCAAAAACTGACTCAAAATGACCCAGGGTACTGTTACTAGAATTATGAAATTTTGAGTTTTTTTAAGTTTATTGTATCGTAAACGTCAGTCGCGATGTCAATATGCGCGTGGAAAGGGATGGCGCGTGCAATGCATGCTCTAAGCACCAAAGCATCTTGAACCTATATAGCAGGAGCGGTGCACTCACCAGGTGTGCATCCATGTGCCCATAGACCGTGGCACATGAATCACATGCGTGACATATGTCCATCCCATGAATGGCCATTGTCGAGCATCTGTATGGTTGCATGTGCCATTCGCACTACCTTTGAGAGGTTATTGTGCGTGTGTGGTCCCATCGGTTGGCACACGTCTGATGCACGTGCCTGCCAAGTTGATCGCCTGCGTAAACTGTGCACGTGTTAGGTGCGTGTGTGTGGTCTTCGTCGCCTCTAATTATCGGGGCAATTTTTGGCTAGTTTCTAGTCAAGTTTTCACCCTCCCAGGCTCGTTTCAAACTATTTTTCAAGACTAAACACTTGCATACCACTTTCAAGCAACAATAAGTAAGAAACAAAATCGAAAAACAAGACTTTATTATCCGAGAACCTTATGGAGAAAAATAAAAAATCTTCGTTTTTAGTTATTCGATCACGTAACTGCTCTGATACTACGTATAATACGTAACAGAGACTTTAGTTACGTATCTCAAATCAAATGTGAAAGGAAATTAATGAAGAAATGCGAAAAATAGCTGATTTTAATTCCATGACTTTGAATGAGCTTTTTGAGGCTGAATCGAGCTCGAATCCACTACCACTTTCACGGGATCTACTCACCAAGATGCGGTTAATATCTTTCCACAATTTTCTCAAAACGTAAACCTCTGAATGGGTGAAAGTAACTTTACGTTCATGAATAACATAAGCAACTGCAAGAGACCTTAACTTCTTTATATAAAATCCATATCGGGGCTTTCCATCATAGACTCGATATGGGTCTGGTCCACACTGATCATGGTCCATTTTTTTCCTAAACTTTGACCCATTAATCTAGATCATTTATTAGGTCACTTGATTATCTTTATCTAAATCAAATTTACGTAACTTAACTGATAAGTTATTAAAACCGTTAAAATGCAGTTAATTGTTGTTCACTAAATAAGAAAACTTCTAACATATGATATTATAGTTAAGTTATAAGCGTTCGTTCTTATAGCATGATCAAAATCTTTTATCTTCTATGCCAGCATATAGCATTTTCATGTATGCTTTTCATAGTGTAGGGTCGGATTGCTAAAGTATAATTAATCTTAACCAATGTTTGTACTTTTCATATATAATTTTGACAATCAACCATCTAGTGTTTAATAAGCTTTTACAACTGTTCGATCGTTCTTTTACAAAATAATCATTCGTTTTCCATCTATTCCATTTTGATACAGAACGTTAAAATAAAAAAATATATATCGTAATTTATTAGTATGTATTATTTATAATTTCCAACAATTAGGGAAAATTATGCTATAATCTTCAATATTAATTGGTTGATTTATAGCAAATGTGCCATTGCCAGTTATACTAAATATGGACCGTATGTTTATGTAATTTATATTAAAAATAAGATGAAAAATCGTAGTTGTTGTGAGTTTTATTTATATCCTGTGGCCAAAAATCACATAATTCGTTTTTGCGTTTTCTTAGGAGAATATTAAGGTACAGTACGTGAATTATCACATATCTCGTCAAACAGTTCAAAATTTCTAATTAAACGAACCCCACCCTTGGAAAGAAAACATTTGAGAGAACCAGAGACTTCAATAAGCTGATCTAGAGAGAGAAAAAGAGAGAGACTGAAGTAAAAGATCAAGTTGTTGGGAATTTGTTGACATTCTTGCAGCCTAATAAAGATACATATTTTTTGAGGACATTCTCAGCTTACAATACATGTAGGATTGCATCAACCTCGAGATTCTTACAGCCAGTTAAGCAACCTCTTTTTCTCTCCACTCCATGTGCAGCCAATGCTGTACATATATAATTACTAACTAATAAAGCAAGTGACAACAGAGTATCTTGGATTTGCTATGCAATCCACTAACTATATACTACTTGATACGCTTCCAACACCTTCCTACTTTGATGACGAATACAAACACATCATACATGTACATGTAGGTGTAACATTTAGCAAAAACAAAAACAAAAAATTCTATTCAGAAACATCTTTCTCACCGAATGAACCTATTGAAGTCAAGGAGTTTGAACAACAATGACTGAACGTGCAGGAGGAAGATGCTATGGAGTGGACCCTTCTAGGTAACCATAGGATATCTATTATCTGTGAAACCAGACTCGATTCTAGGAAGGTATGTCACATGGCTCAGTCCACCTAACAATACTTCAACTACTGTTAAAGAGTACAAAGTCTACTTGTCATCAGAAACTACACATCCGAAAAAGGAAATGATTACTATTCTCCTGTCACCGGAAAAAAACTCCAACGAACGATAAACTGCCCCTCCTGAACTACTACTCCATTTCCTTCTAAACTTTTGCGTATTGAAATAGTCAGCCGCCTGCAAAACTTTCTCGTTAGTCACTCGCTGCATCTGCACGTGCCTTTGTTCTGCGATAATCGCGTACGGGAAAGGCATGATTGCAAATTTTGTTTGTCTTGGAGGAACTTGGCCCAATCCCTTCAAGTTGGAAAGGATAAGCTACCTTGACGAAATTGGATATTTCACATCAAAGAGCTCATAGGGAAAAGGTATCACCTATTGCCATTATTACATCACCACTCACGAGTTCCGTTGCCAACGTTTTTTTGTTGGCTGTATATGTAATTACATACCTCCGCTTTTCTCGCATTAACTCTTGCCGTTTCATGTTCCCGTACGTCTTAGTTCCTGTCCCCTAATGTACCAGTGGGTGCTCCAGCCACTCTCTTTCTCCATCTTCTAATTTGAACATTATTCGTGCATTAGCAACAAAAACGTAGTCCCCAGGGTATCTTACAGTCTTAGCAAGTGTATCTCAGCTGTGGACTAAATATCCTTTAGTCGAGATCGCCATAATTTCAAAGTAGGCAAGTCACTCCAGCCAAGTGGGGTATCTTTAGCGATAGTCTTTGATCCACTTAGAGGAGTAAATTGAAGGATATACTAGCAGGTCACTTGGAATAGACTAGTCCTAGAACGAGGGGCTGACACGTAAAGCTCCAATTTCCATCAACTTAAAGGTGTCCCCAGCAATTGGGAAGTCGGTATGCACGACAACTGACTGGTAAGTTGTCAATTGGTAGAAATGGAGCTTTAACGAGATTATGTGTGTCATAAAGACAATTCTAAACAGTTGCATTTGCCCCCTGTATCGCTACAAACTTAGAAGATTTGTCTAAATTCATATGAACTGGCTAATGCGTATGCAAGTCAGGTAATGGTTGATCTAACTCTGCTGCTGGGTCAGCCATTCTGGGAAAAAGAGGTGATAAAAGTATAGTCATTGCTTTGCATGCTCTGCAGGAGAAATAATGGGCTGCCTATTCGATGCTCGCAATTTGAAAGCCTCTTAAACAAAATTTGATGGCATAACAAGGCTCCGAAATTTTGGTTCAGTCGGTACCACTGGTTTCAATTCACAGACCAAATTGTAAATCCAAAATTTGATACTTTATTGCCTTGATGCATAGCTCCCAATGTTTACTTTGGCCTCAAGCTAACACAGTTGTCGGCTGCATTAAGAAGAAAAAGAAAGACAAAAGAACAAAACCCAAAGCGAGCTTTCAACTAAAGCCATCAACTGTAAACACATCATTTCTTTGTAGTTCCTTTCCTCAACATCATGCCTTTTAGTGTGATTCCACTGTTGCCACCTATTCACCACCACGACCACCACCATTTCACCTCCTCCCACATCTCCCACGTCTTCCGCGAGCTTATGCCTCGTAACAACTTGCAAGATGCACTTCTTCGTTAGAAATGTGCGGAATTGGCTTTGTGGAAGAAAAGGTTAGATGTTGAGGTGGAAATTGCAATAGGGATTGAATATCTTTATAACTTGGTGGCTTATTTATGGAGATATAATAATTACTTAGGTCAAATTAAATAAAATGTATTTATAATTAACTTTATACAAATATTTTATAATTTTAATAACTAATTTTAAATAAATAGTTCCGTCATATTATGGTTCTAATGTGGTAAAATTTATAATAATTTAATATTATTATGGGAACACTCATAGTTATATCCTTATCATCTTTTACAAGGTTTTGAAACCTGGACCGGACGTCGAACCGAAGGCCTTATTGGTCACCAGTTCGACCAGTTCGTCCACCGGTCGAATCAATGTGACGTTATAATTACGCAATAATTATATTTAATTATATATAATATTAGTAATATTAAAAAATAAAAAAATATATACCAAATAATATAAATTTCTATACTTCTATTAGATTTCTGGAGAAAAGGTAGCAAATATCGTAATCACATGGAACTATAATTCATATGTCCCAATCCCATATTGTTTCATGGTTTGAGATAGTTTTAAGGTTCACTCCAGTTACAGCTCACATCAACTTTTCTTATCCTTTTACCATATTTGTTCATTCTTTTGTTTTTCTTGTCATTGTGTTCAATCTCCCAAAATTGGCTAGACTGAGTTTTCAATATATCTACCATAAGGTTTCATCTACTACATGGCAATTTTTTACTTGGAATTTCATATTTAATCCATGTTTATTTTTCCCTTTTCTAATTAATTACTGATAAATTCTTCACATAAGAAAATTAAAAATTGGGTTCAGTCCAATTTAGGGTTGTGAATTAAATTATTATTATTTAGTTAGTCAAAAAGTATGATGTGTTTAAACTAGTGTACAAAAAGAGGTTGAAGTGTCAATCATGGAGTTGTACTAATCTATGTGACCACCCAAAACCTAATATGCTGTCTGTTTTCTTAGTTTGTTTTAGTTAAAAAGTTAAGAGGGACAACTTTTTTTATGTTATCTTTATTGTTTGATGATTCAAAATCTTCTCAAGTTGTTAGTTGAATTGATATTTTCAAATCGTCAAAACTCTATTCATGTTGGAATTTGTTACATCCTTATAGTAAGATTTAATTAAAACTTAAAATGAAAACTTAAGTGTCTCTTTAACAACTCTCAATAAATAAATATGCAAGTATTGAAGTAGCAGGCACTGTCAATATCTATCAAATGTTTGGTACTTAGCGACCGTACCAACGGGCAATTTTATCTATTGAAGATGTGCCAATGGACTGTTTTTCTCACCGACAATACCCAACGAGCTGTTTTTCTCACATAAGGTACCTATCGACCGTGCCAACGGGCTACATATATTGTAATTATGAGCTTATTCTTATTAAACTCGTTCTGAGCATATTTTAGATTAATTGTCACGCATTATTTACATTTATTTTTTCCTTAATATATTAAAAAATGACAAATTTGATTCAACATGACTCTAATTTAACGTTTAAATTCACTTTTTAAACTTGTTTTCAAAATAATATCAATTTAGACATTTCAAGTCTATTCGAGTGATCCCTTGAGGGTCTAACTTGACTCAGGTTGATTCATTGCATCCTAGATTAGTTCATCACCAATTCTACACAATTGTTTAGTTGATTACTATCTACCTTCACTCTCCAAACCTTTTTTTGATGTACTTAACCTTTGTTTGGTTGGGCTTATAACAGTAAAGTTTTTTTTAGTAGAGCTTTTTTCTGTAATTCTTTTACGAGAAGAACTTTTTTAAGATGCTAGTTGATTGTTTGGTTGTCATTTAAAAAAGAAATTTTTTAAAAGAGCTCCATACAGTAGAATGTTTGATAACATAAAAATAAAAAACACTTTTAATTTTAACTATATTTTATTTTGTAATAAAATTATTTATACATACAAATATTATTTAAAATAAATTAAATAATATGCAAAACACAATATATTAATTATTATATAATTTCAAACCATATGAAACATAAAAGAAAATATATC
>JANKOD010000006.1:1912491-1924341 GCA_026284645.1 Erythroxylum acuminatum | reverse complement strand
ATTAAATAATATGCAAAACACAATATATTAATTATTATATAATTTCAAACCATATGAAACATAAAAGAAAATATATCTAACCAAATCTTTTATATGGATTATAACATAAGTAAAAATAATATTAAAATAAATATTAAAACATATAAAAAAGTTAAATAATGGGTTTGCAAGATAAACGTGAAGATAGGTTTGTGGATATTGTAGGAATAATGTGTAAAACATAAAGGCAGATGAGACTAAAAAATAAGCTAATTAATTGATATAAAAAATCTATCCAAGGCTTTTTCGAGAAACTTCAAATTTGAACTTTTTTTTTAAGAGCAAAATACTCAAATTCTCATTCATGATGATAAAACTCACTCAGAATCTGAGGAGTAGAAACCCAAATTCGTAGATACGCAAAGCGAATAGATGCTCGAGCTAAAGAATGAGCACGTCTATTGGCTTGCTTACGAATCCATCTGTAAGAAATATTCGGTAGCGATAATAACAAAGTCTTACAATCACAAATCAAATTTGAACTTTTTAAAAAGTTATATTTTGACTACCAAAAAAGCTATATCTATTAAAGAAGTGCTTTTTTATTTTACAACCAAACATTGATTTTTTCTTAAAAAAAGCTTTTGTGGTAGAGAAAAGTACTTATTGACTTTTCAAAACCCATCCGAACAGTCAAACAATTTCCATTTTCGAACCAAAATCTTACCTTTTCTAGAACATGTAAGCTTTTATGTAAAGTGTTTTTTAACTTTATACCTAATTAACTTAGCATTGGTAATTTTACATTATCTTTGTAAATACCTACAAATAATCATTTTTATTACACCTATAATCATCACTTAGCATGTATATACTTGCACATGAGCATACTTATGTTGATAAAATAAACAAATGACAAATTATTTAAAAAATCTTAAATAAAGACGAAATATTAATTATATCTCAATCTTTATTTCATAACACGATATATATAATTTTATAATCGTTTATTAAATACGTGTCAAAAGTTAATTACATTAAATTATACATCAATATATTTAAACATAAGAAGAATTAATAATATCACAAGTAATTACAGAAGATATAATTAATATTTTACACATAATTCATAATTTTTGAAAACAATTTACCTTAAATGAAATATATAACTCAGAATTTATTATACTATTTTGAAATAAAATTTATATTAAGTTGTGACATAAATTAATAAACAATATTTTTTTTCTTACTTGGCTTCTTTTTATATATATATATATATCATAGGGAGAAGTACACACAAGTTAAGCTATTAATAAGGGAAAGTAAACCCTAGCTATATCCTCTGCTAGGATATCAAAGCAACCCACAGGCGGGTTTCAATACCAATAGATACTTAGGTCTAAGGACTTGGCATGATTTGCTAGCCAATTCGCAGCTCGATTAGCCTCTCGGAAAATATGTCTAGCTTTTACAATCCATTCATGGTGTAGTAGTTGTTGGATCCCTAGAATTAAATTAGTGTGAGGCGTACAAGATGTAGTCGGTACCAATAAACTGTTAATAACAGTCAGTGAATCCACTTCGAGTTCTATTCTCCGATACCCCTCATTCCATGCAAGGGTTGCTTCTGCTTCACCTCAAACATAACTAATTAAAATGGACCGACTAAATAGTTTTAAAAGAACTTTATACTTATATATAATATAGCATTAATAGTTGATATAAAGCATATAAAGCAGAAGAAGAAAACAACCTAAAGTAAGCGGTTGGTTTGAGTAACTTTACAAGTCCGAAATTAAAAGCAAAAGTAACCATTCACTTGGCTCACTCTCGGAATCCCCAGAAAAAGGAAACGAAAATGCATTATCCTGATGAAGAGCATAAGTGGGAAGAACTTATCAAAGTCCTGTCACAGATAACTCAAACAAAAACCGTGACCATGTCAAGAAAATGTTTGAAAAAATATATAATGGTAGTTAATTCGGTTACAACTTTATGCCTTTTGTAGTTAAACAGTTGATGTATCACGTGTTTTCTTTGATCCATTTCCACAACTACTGGAAGGTTTAACTGTCACTTTGTTTTTCAATTTACTGTACTTGTTGGGTTCTTAGGATCAAATGTTTCATGGGGTTTCACCAAATGTCTATCTGATACCACCAAACCAGAGAGTTGAAGCTGTCTCATCGTCTCTGTCTCACAGTTCATGAGTATCCCATGAAGGCCTATATTCAAAGATCAGCCTTTTCGCTTTTTTTCCCTTCACTTTACCATTCTTTTTATTCTCCTTTTTCTCTACTTGAGATGTGAGCTTTCTTTTCCGTTAAAAAACTCATCATCCATTTTTTTTTATTGGATTTTTAATTTTTTTGTTCGACTTATTTTAACAACTTTTTTTAATTAAAAATCGATTAATTTATTACATAATCGATCAATTTTAGTAAATTAATAAGTTCTTATAAACTAAAATAAATCAATTAATTTTTATTTAATAATATTTTTAATTAAACTTTAAATACTTCACCAAGTAAGAAAAATCTCTCTCAAACATATTTTAAAATTTTTAATTTTATCTAATCTTTAGCAGATGTTATAACGGTCTAATACCAATTGAACATTTTAAATCTTAAACTTTTTGTCTTATCGGTATAACTTTTAGTCTGATTTATAAAACACCGGGTTCAACTTTATTAATATGGTTTGTTTTTTATTTATATACCAAATTTTAATTTGCAGATCAGTCATAATTTTGTAACGAACATTCACAATTGTTGCAGTAATTTGCAATTGTGGAGTAACTCACATGTATTAAATAGTTCATATAATATATAGAGCTAAATTTGATTAATGAAAAATAATATTTAAGCACAAAAAGTTAATAATTCATTATTTTAGTAATTTTATAATTATTATGATCAATGTTAGATAAATTATATCATGAACCATTTGATGTCCAGAATTAACTTAAATAATATAAATTATAAATTTGTAATAATTACAGAAATTACCGAAGTAATAATCATATAAGTATAAATAGCAGCACCATAAATGGAGAGGATGTAAGATTTGTTAATTGTTTTTATAATTTGGTTGATGATTAGCTTAAAAGATATAGTTGAAAAAGACTCAATTTTATGATTATTATTTTCGTAGTTTTTGCAATTATTATAATCCATATTAATAAAAGTATTTTTATATATGATACATTATTTATTGATGTCATAAATCTTTTTTTCGCAGGAAAAATGCTACAGCACATATATTAGATGAAAAAAGCCCCTAGGGATAGTTGAGTTGGTGGAGTGGAGGGTATGAGGCCAAAAGGTCTTGTTTTCGATTCCTCATACCTACGCTCTCTTGATCGAGCCCGTCGTACAGGACTTGCCTAGTGTAGAGTATCTGGTTAACGTAATTTGCAGGCTATTGCGTTAATTTGAAGGTTTACAGTGTGCATCCAAAGGGTAAAAGCTGCGGGTTCCTCCGTTTTAAAAAAAAAAGAGATGAAAAAATCCATAGCAGTGATTAAACTTTTTGTTTTATTTTTTAACTTTTTAGTTTGATTTACTTTAATAACTTTTATTGTTAAAATTTGATAAATTTATTAATTAATTTTTCAATTTTCATTAATTATTAAGTTCTTATAAACTAAAATTAATCAATTAATTTTCATTTAACAATCTCTTTTTTCGATTAAACTTCAAAGCCTTCAATAGATAAAGATAAATTCTTTCAATTACATCTCAAATTCTTTAATTTTATTTAATCTTTACCTAGTTTTATGACAATCTAATACCGATTAAATCTTTTAAAATTTTAAACCCCTTGTCTTATCGGTTTAACTTCTAGTTCGGTTTTAAAAACATTAATCTATAGTATGAGACTGAAGAATTAAATTACATGATTGTTTCGGTGATCTTCATAACCATTCAATGTTGTTTAAAATATCTTTGTATATTAATAAATAACTTAAAGTATTTAACAATACTTTAGAGAGCATTGACTGTGAAGATCATCAAAACAACAACTCCCTAATTTTTAAATAATAAAATAGTTACTTTCTCAATAATTGAAATAATTTTTATTAAATTTAACTTTATTTTAATTAATTTATAAGTAAAAAATACTACATCTCACTTTCACTACTTAATTAGACACCAAGCATGTATGAAGCCAACCTTTTGTATGAATGAAAAATTTTGCAAACCTAGTTGACTTCTGGATTGATTGCAATAGATTCATCCGAACTATTTCACTCTTTTGTTAACTATCACTTAATTAAGTTTATTACTTGATTTATCAAGTAAAATTCATTTTACTCGTTCGTTGATCGTCACTTAATCGAGTCGGCTACTTGATTTATCAAGTAGTTTATACATTTGATAATTTAATTAGCCCGTATCGAAATATAATAACTTAACATTTTTCATTAAAAATAAGGAAGAAATACATTATAATTAAAAAGGGCAATTCCAAAGGTCAAGGGTTCGATCCTTGACTTTGGGTATGGAGTAGCCTTAAATTCTTGGACCAGCTGTCCCACCCTGTGAGGTGCCTACAAACTGGCGAGGGGATTAGTCACTGGATCCGCCGGTGGATACCCTGGTCTAAGACAAAAAGAAAAGGGCAATTCCTGTGTCTTCCCTAGCCTAAAATAAATTAAGAGAGAAAATAGATTAAGTGAAAGACCAAAACAACATATAACCAAGAGCATCATTTTGGGTGGACCATGGTCTAGCCACACTAGCTTTAAGCTTTTTAATGATAAATGTAAAGTTTCCACTTTTAAAATGGCTAAAGTATCAAACACCAAATCTCTCTCTTTCTAATTTCCCTTATAAAAGCCCTTCCCCACCCTCTCCAAGCCAATAGATCTTACTCTGTAGTCTATATACTCCAAAACTAACATAATACCAAACCAAAGAGAAGACCTCAAACAAACACATACACACTCTCTTTCTCACATTCTCTTTAGTTTCCTTATTTTCTCTCTCACTTTCCTTCTCTGCAAATCATCTCCTCCAAGCAACCACACCAAAACCCTACTACCCTCTTCTTTACATATATTTGTTATACCCTTTACAAGGCAAAGAGAAACCAACCCAAGATGGCGTCGTTTGAGTTTGACAAGGTTAAAGCGGAGAAAGCTGACGCCTTGAGAAGGTACAAGATCAAAAGAAGCTTCACCCTCTGTTTACGTGTAACGGGAGCTTTGGTTTTCCTTTCATGGTCCTTCCTGTCCATTCCCGACATCCTAGGATTTGCCTACAGTTGTGTTCCTCTTCTTAGAGCAGAGTTCTGCGTCTTTGTCCTCGTAAACGTCATCGTTTTCCTTGTTTATCGTTCATCCACTAACGGAGGACACGACGCCGGTTTTCAGCCCGATCTCTACGACCAGTACGTCTCTTGTTCTCGTTCTTCTTCTTCTTCTTCATCGTCGTCGTCGTCGTCTTTATCTTCTCCTCGACGGAGCACAACCGGCGGCGCGTGCCGACAACTTGTCCTATCTCATGCCCCGGAGATTCCTCCCAGGGACGTCAAGCTTCAGGTCAAACGAACCGTCCGTAGCAAAAGCGCGGATTACGCTCCACAGGCCAAGAACTTGAGTCGCGCGTTGACGGTGAGGAACACCAAACCCCTCCCAAAGAAAGAGGCGAAGCAATTCTCGAGGACTCAGTCGGAGTTGAGTGTGTCGACGGAGAAGAGGATTCGTCAACGAAAGCTCCGGCCATCGGAGACGGAGAATGAAAGACATCTGGTGGTCGACGAAGACTGCAGAGAGGCGAGAAAATCAATGGAGGAGATGAACAGCGAAGAGTTCAGGCGAACAATAGAGAGTTTCATTGCTAAGAAGAAGAAGATTTTGATGGACGAGAACCATGCTCTCATGTCCGAGGCAACAGGAGAGCACAAGACCATCGCTTACGTGTAATTCGCAGTAAAAAACAAAAAATAACCACGAGCTGTAATGTAATTACTAATTAGGTGAAAATCTATCTTGATTCTTGATTTTTATCTTTTTTTACCTTACCCTTTTTGTTATATTACTTCTCTTTAAGTTTCCAGCTCGATTGGAATGTACATTGTACAGGCACTGTAATATTAGTTATATATTTTTCATAAGTAATTTAGTTGATATTAATTATAATTAATATTCATAAAAATTATTAAAATTATAATATTATTATCAAAATTTGAATAAATCTTAATGATAAATAAACAACCAAAAAAAATTAAAATTATATTTGTAGTTTATATATTAAAATTTTACTTTTAAATTAGGATTTAAAAATAATTATTTAAATCAAATTTTCTACTTTTTATTGGAGTTCCTCTTCCTCGAAACAAGGCAAAACTTTTTTATACCAAAAGCAATAATTAAAAATTAAAAAACCCAATTGGTTCGCTTTAATCAATAAATTTTTCGATTCAACTTTTAATTTTTCGGTTTGATTTATTTTAATAATTTTTATTGTTAAAAATTATTCAATTTATTAATTAATCGATTGAAATTTGTAAATTAACAAGTTTTTATAAACTAAAATAATTCAATTAATTTTTATTTAATAATATATTTTTAATTAAGCTTCAAATTATTCTATTAGTAAGGATAATATCTTTGAATTTTATTTTAAAATTTTTTAATTTTGTTCAATCTTTAATCAGTTTTATGTTAATTTAATACCAATTGAACTTTTTTAACTTTAAAATTTTTATTTTACAAGTTTAACCTTCGGTCCAGTTTTTAAACTATTTATTAGGTTTTGTTTTGTACTTGCATTTTTCAATACTTCGTGCTGAGTCGTGGGCTCTCTATTATAGTATTCAACTCACTCATAAACTTGCCTATTTGGATGTGCTTGTTGAATGTGATAATGAGATTGTTGTCAAGATATTGACCGGTGGTGTTCAAGCAAATTCAAGTTGTTTGCTTCTCGTTGCCAGAATTCTAGACTTACTGAAGTGATTCCATAATGTGAAACTCACTCACATTTACAGAGAAAGGAACTTTGCAGCTGACTCCCTTTCTCACCTTGCTTTTGATTTTTCTCCTGATTTTCATGTTTTGGGACAAGTCCCTTTAGTGTTGATAGATGACTTGATCATAATTTAATAGGGGTCTCTAATGTTAGGTAGTTTGCTGTTTTTGTGAGCTTTGCTCAATTTTTTCTTACCAAAAAAATGAAAGGGGAGGGGTTTGGTAAAAAAGGACAAATTCCTAATTTATTTTAACCTAAAATAGGGTTCTTATCATAAGAGACTACACCATCGTTAACCTTAATTGCACGTAGTTAAGTTATAATTGCACATGAGATTCTCGGTGTCTATTATAATGTTCCAATTTTATACTTTTTAATTTTATCCACATATTTATATAAATTTTATAAAAATGTGGAGATAAAATTTAATAAAATATAATAAAAACTGATTTATGTAAACAGAATATCTGGCCCTTATAATTGGATGGTTGTTAACTCAATGATTAGTAGCATTCACAAGAAAGTTGGCCTCTTGAAAATTTCACCAAACGTAATTAATACCCAAACTCTCGGACGAACTAAATTCAGGGGTTCATAACAATGACCCAATTATGATCATATCCTTCGCCGGCCTCAAAAAGTTGGCCACCTTCAAAAAGGTATCTAGGATCTATTCCAGCGTTCATGGGCGGTCCTCCTCCGGTATGTCTACCGGAAGGGGAATTAGTGTGCTAACCGATTGGCCAATCTAGCAGTCACCCTCAGCCCGGGGCTCTATTACCTTCCGGCGCCGCCGGCAGCCCTCCAGGAGCTGCTCCACCGCGATGCGGACGGCGTTATGTATTCTAGAATTTGATTTTGCTTTGCTTGTGTATCAAAAAAAAGAGAAGAAAATTAGTCTCTTTCAACAATTTCCATCTTCTCTTTTTAGATTTATAAATATAATATTTCAGTCTACCCGTTTATAGATATTATTTATTTTGGGTTACTTATCAGGATGAGACTTTCACGATTTTGCTCTTTCTGTATTTGAAAAAATGCATCTATAGAAAAGAAATATCCATATCCTTATAAGACGTACTTCGTTCTCCTCTCCAACAGATGTGAAATTTTACAATCCAAAACAGATTATATCTGTGAGCGAGTGATCTGAGCTGTTATAATAAATTCATTCAAAAGTCTTTTATTTTTTAAAATACTTTTATTTTTTATTATTTTTAATACAAATCATTTGTTAATATCTATATATTAAAAAATATGTATAAATTACTCTCTCTCTCGGTTATACTTGAATCTATATTGTATTTTAATTATAAGTTAATGTGCATCTCTTGTGTTTTTTTGTAGAATAATACTTCTCAAAGGAATGAATGCTATTTTCATTATAAGAGAAAACAATTTAGTCTTAGATGGTTGATAATTAATTGGAGTAACGAAGAAATTAAGGAGCTTCATGTTAGGGATGATTTAGAACCTTTTTTTTTGTATCAATGGAAAAGAACGAGACCAATTAAAGAACAAGACCAGAAAAAGAAATCCCGAGAATGATTTAGAACCTTTTGACATTTCTTTATTTTGTTGCATTATGATGTGACAATCAATTAGATAGTAAACTCTTCCCTTCCCTTGTAGGGACACCCAACCACATGTCAAACACTTGTTCTTTGTTCTTTCAATTCACTTTCTTCTTCTTTGTTTTGCTTTATCTTTTTAATATCTTTTATCCTACTTGGTGAGACCCATTTCATAGGTCGAGTGGAGGAGACAGTGGATTGTTCATGGTGGCTGTATTTTGGACTTTGTGCCTTCTTTCTTGTGAAGACGCATGTGGTTATCCACTTGAAGTGGAAAAAATGAACTAAAATTGAATCTAAAAGTTTGTTACGTTTAGTTCAATTGAGTATGTAGCCGATAATAGGTTAGCCGAATCCGAACCAAATCAAAATTTTAATTGAATTTAAACAATTAAAAATCTTTTCAAATTGGATCATTTGATTAATTTAAATTTGATTTATTAACTTTAAATCGAGTCAATTTTATCATTACTGACTTATTAGAAGATTTATTTTAAATACACAATTTAAAGACTATTATATATTTTAAAATGGTCAATTATAGATTCTTATTATATAATATAATAATCATCATCTCAATAATTTCAATAACAGCCCATTGGGATGTGTATGTTTAATCCGTACATAGTTTTAAAAAAAGCCATTGGTATGGAATGGTTTGTATTATTTGGAAGCTTTCAATGTGTTTTGAGACTCTTTGACTTTAAAAGACTCCATATAATACAAACTTCTTAACTATTTAAGCACATGACTCTTTGTTTGCTTCTCATCTGTTACTTGTCTTCTCTGTATCCTAAATAAGTATCCTCTCCTTTTGCATAATTTCAATTCCATTAGTACATTCAAAACTTCCTATTTTGGTGCTTAAAAATAGGCATGGCACTGGCACTGGCATTGGCATTGATACTGGTACTGGACTTGGACTCGACTCAGAACGACTCAAATTAACAGGCTTGATTTGAATTGAAAAGGTTTTAAGGGTTGAGTTCGAACTCTTTTTCCAAAATTTTGAACTTTAGATTTGACTCGAGCTTGATTGTTCAATTCGGTCCGGTCCAAAGTTCAAAAGTATTAAGTAAAAATGATGTCATTTTGAATAAAATGATGGGTTTTCTAAATTTTAAATTAAAAAAGAAAAAAAGTTCGAGCTTGAATCCGATTGGACAATCAGATTCAAGCTCGAACTGTGTACCTTGAGTCTAATATAGTTTCGGGTTGAGTTAGTTTGAATACAATCAATATTTAGACTATTCAATCTAATCAGATTCAGGCTCGAATTGTGTATCTTAAGCCTAATCAAGTTTCAGGTTGAGTTGAACCTCAGTCTAAATACAATCAAAATTTTAACTACCTAAATCTAATCAGATTGAAGCTCGAATTATGTACATTGAGCCTAATCGAGTTCCGGGTTGAGTTGGACCCCACCCAATGCCATCCAAGCTGTCATCATTCAACTTGTGAGGGAAAAAAAGCTAGTAAGGTTATGGATTGATACTCGTCACTGTTTTGACGGCATTTCCATGTCCATTGCTCAAGTTGTACCTATTGATGGATTATTAATGAATTGAATAGCTTATTCTGACTCAACTTGGTCTTTTTTTTCTTATGTAATTAAAGAATTATCAGTTTATAGCCTTTTCCAACCTTTTTGAACTTTGACAAAGACTTTTCTGTATAATGTGATGGAGCAACAACTAGCTAGTGATCCGTTTTTGGGTTCTTTTTGCTCGTGACATGAACTAACCCTTTTATATAACAGTAAGCAGAACTCAATAATTCGGACAAGAACTATTGAGCAATGACCTTGTTGTCTCTCAAGTTTGTCATTTCGTTACTTCCAACTAGCTGTCTGTAATGATGACCATTTCTTTCAACTTGGAGTAATAAATCGGGTCCCTTGCAATAACATGAGATGTATCACTATCATCACCAACTTGGGTATGATTTTTTATTTTAAAACACAAAAGGGCAAGAGTAAATATCTAAAAACTCGGCTGTTTCGACCGAATTTTATTATAAAATTTTAAATCTTCAATTTTTCGATTCGATTTGCTATAATAATTTTTATTGTTAAAAGTTAATTAATTAATTAATTAATTTGTTAATTTTTATTAATAAAAAATTTTTATAAACCAAAATTAATTAATTAATTATCATTTAATAATCTTTTTTTAAATAAACTTCAATTTTTCAATTTTTCAATCATATTTTAAATTCTTTAATTTTATTCAATCCTTAGTCAATTTTATGGCGATCTAATATCGATTGAATCTTATAAATCATAAACCTCTTATCTTGGTTTAACTTTTAGACCATTGCTCAAAACCTAAATCTATAATTTATATGGATAAGACTGATTGAATTGATTAGAGGTGATGGAAACTAGATTACAGTGAGTTAATGACAATGAAATGAGATCTTAATAACACAGGAAAAGGTGATATGATTGGCTTGCTATTGAAATTTAATCCATGTTGCAACATGACATTACATTAAACCTAAATAATTAAAAAAATAGAAGTCTTTGTCCCCACATTTGTTTTAGGGATTCCCAACTGCCCATTCTTAAATATGCTTTTTAATCTTATCTACCACATACAGATTTGGATATTTATTCTTGTTGATTTGCCAACTTGACAAAGCAAAAGTCTTATGAAAAAACATATAATAGCTAATAGGTTAATTATACTCATACCCTTTGTAGTTTAATTTTAAAAATTATTATTTAATATTATGCATTTATCACATAATCATTTTCACTATATTTCATTAATTTTTCATCTATTTATAATTTTATAATAACATAATATTGAAATTTAAGAGTTTGAGTATTGTATTCTTTTAAATTAAAAAAACTAATAGAATATGACGAAGGAGATTACAATAAATAACAACAACAATAATTTAATGAAAGTCTCGTTGATCGGGAGTCTAGGACGATTTAAAAGTACAAAATCTTATCCTTAACTGATTGAGAGGAGGTTTTCGATAAATCTATTTAATTAAATGAATAAATAAATATATTAAGAAAATAGTATTATAAGAAAATAATTAATAATTTTAATATATAAGAATCAAAATGAAAAATATTAAATATTTGCTTTCATGGTCTATGAAAACTAACAGACATTTGCTTAAATATATCTATTACATGTAAAATGTGCAAAAATTGATGACCACGACCCATTTATAGTGTTGACTAGTTGGGTATGGCTACTGCCTTATGAGTCCAGATCCCCTGTTCAATATTATGGTGTCTTATTGTGTCCAATAAATCTCAGCCATTTATTTATGTGGGGTCCGCATGGGGCCCGCGTGGG
>JANKOD010000006.1:1900069-1912391 GCA_026284645.1 Erythroxylum acuminatum | reverse complement strand
GAACGAAAGAGAAACGTGATTTTCTTTCTCTTGTTTGTTTTCTTAATTTATCAAAGGAGGGAATTGAATGGAAGAAAATTTTAAAAGACCTTTATGTCCTTGATTATAGAACTTGTTTATCTTTACTTGTTACATTTAATAAGGATATAATGGTAATTTACTGATAGTAAGGTTATCTTGTCTTCTATTTTTTCTCCTTTTTTACTAATTTGGTGGGAAATATTTTTAGACCAAATTTTTTTTCTATTTTCTTCTATTATTTTATCTAAACAATGGAAACTAAGAGAAATACAATTTTCTTCTTTTCTTTTCCCTCACTTTCTTTCCATTCAAATAAAGGCTAACTGAAAGGATGGGCAGGAATAATATAAACTCAGTCTCATATTTGATTCGTATTACTCTTTTTTCCTTTCTCTGTCGGTTGGATTTAACTAAGAGTTCAGGACAACAATCGATAATGTTTGGTTCGAAGGATTTTGTTGTAAGAATATTTAGATTCTCAGAATCTCCGTTGGTGTTAAATTATATTGTCGTTTTAACACTTCATTTCGGACCAGGTTGCTTCCTAATAAGATTTGTCGGATGTAATGAAATGCCAAATGTTGATTTCATATAATTAAATTGCTACTTCTGCGGTTTGAGAGAGTCCAGATCTTCTGTCTAGTTTTATGGTGTCTTATTATGTCTAGTAAATCTCAGCCATTCATTTATGCGAACTTCATGTTTATTTGTGCGGAGCTCATGCGGAACCTACATAAATGAATGATTGAGATTTACTGGACACAATTTTGTTCCGGATTGAGAGAGCAGCTCTTGTACCTTATTTGGTGCACCACTCCACTGTTCCAATATCTTTGGGTCACTTCATTAATAACAATAGATTAGATTTGGGATAAATCAACAATATTGTACCTAACAAATTATGCTACATGCCGCCGGTGCACTATCTCCCCAAGTGAGGTCACAAATCACATGCAAGGACACACGTTAGTCAAAAAAAGTCGAATCAGTTGGCGTATCACCATCAAGCTCCGTGCATTACCAACATTTTGATCCAAAGCTGGAAACGGCATAAGCCCTCGCCTTCGTGTGTACGCATTGTGGGGTTCCCAAGTCCCAACGCCGTGAAATTGGAAAATTGGTACAGCAGTTAGTCAATGACGATGACCTTAGCAGTAAGTTCTTACTTGTCACTTTGTATCAATACTCAATTGGTATGGTGACTTAACATTTTTAAAATTTTAAATAAATCTTTATCTTTATTTTATACATTAACATTACTAAAATAATATTGAGTTTTTTTTTAATACAAGGGAGAAAAACAAAGACTATATGCCTAAACACAAGGACAAAACCCCGTTCATATCATCGAGAATAGAAGAAACGCAATCCGAAGGTGGAGACTGAAGACAAAAAGCTCCGATACCAAAAGACCTTGCAAAGTGGGCTAACCAGTCTGCACATTGATTACCCTCCCTGAAAATGTGACAAAGGTTGACCTCCTATGGTCTTGCCAACAACTCTCGAATGGCTACCCCCAAAGAGCTACCATAATAACTCAAATGACCCGAAGCAGATAAAATGTTGGTGACCTCCAAAGAATTCACTTCGAGCACAACTTGTTGATAACCCAAGTCCCAGGCAAGAGCTAGGCCTGTATGAATTCTCGAAAGCTCAGCAATTAAAGACAAGCAATAACCAATATTGTGAACAAATCCTCCTAACAATTCTTCTGATCCATCACACAATAAGCCTCCTGCAGTAGCACAACGAGCATAAGAATTAACCGCACCATTTGTGTTCAACTTAACCCATCCTTCTCTAGGCTTGGTCCAACCCACATGGCGCTTATTTGCACCACCAATCTCAGTAGTTGCACGAGATAGCGTAGACGCGACCTTTACAACTCCAACGACATAATCTAAAACAATAGAAGAACCAATACTATCTCTATGCCAAGAGAAGTTATCATCAAACAAAGATTTGTTTTTCCAGTACCAAAGAAACCAGCATTCGACCTCAAAAATAGTGGACCAAGCAATTCTTCGCACCTCAGTAGAAGTAAGAAGATTCTTGGTCAGCCATTCTACATCGCCACCATTAAAGAACGTTGCATTAACCACCTTGAAAGGAAAATGAGTCCAAAATAACTGCACTCTTGGACAATCCCTTACGACATTTAAGCAAGTTTTAGGAATACCACAAAAGTTGCACCTGATATCATTGGTTAGGTGTCTTAGAACCCGTTGTTGAATTGTTAAGAGCTTCTTCTTATCTAGTAACCATAAAAATGACCTGATCCTCTGAGGACCTGGCCAACGCCACACCAAATCCCAAGTTCTTCTTCCCGCACCTTCCTGAACATCCTTAATAAGTTCATAAGCAGATGCAGTAGAGAAATTACCATTTGGAGAAGCTCCCCACGTTAACTGGTCATTTCCAAACTCCTCTCTCGGTGCTACAATGCTAGCTATATCCATACAAACAGAACAAGGAAGGAAATGTTGAAAGCTATCCTAATTCTAACCACCCCCCGCTCCAACAAAGTTCTTGACCTTGGCATTAATCATCTCAGCAGGAATTTGAGTTATAGCCACATGAATCAAAGGACCCTAATCACCTACCCAAGCATCAAGCCAAAAAGTTATTATATAACCATTCCTAACCCACCATTTGGAGCCCGCGAGAACAAAATGCCAAGTCGTCGAAATTCATTTCCAAACCACTGATGCTCCATTGCCAATCAGCGTCCTAGGAATATTAGTAATATCAAATCTGTACTTTGTTCGAAGGATACGAACCCACAAAGCAGAAGGATTCCTCAGCAGGATCCAACCCAGCTTGATAAGCATGGCATCATTATTGGAACGAACTCGCCTAAGGCCCAGACCACCCAAATTCTTAGGCTGACAAACCGATTCCCATATGAAAAGATTAATCCTCCTCTTCCCTTCTTTAGAATCCCAAATAAAATCTCTTATTAGCTTCTCAACATCAACGCATAACTACTTAGGGAGTCTAACCATTAGCATGGTGTATATGGGTAGCGCTGCCGAGTCCAGATCCCCTGTCTAATATTATGGTGTCTTATTGTGTCCAATAAATCTCAGCCATTTATTTATGTGGGGTCCGCATAGGACCCGCGTGGGTCCCGTAAAATTAATGACTGAGATTCTATGAGACAGAATAAGACAGAGTAAAACTGGACAGAGGATCTGATGTGCTACCTTATTGCCATTAATATACTACTCAGATGCTCTCATCACCTGCTCTACTTGACTCCCATTAAAAAAGGTTAATTAAAAAATCTTCAATTGTGAAAAACAATATTGTGAATACTGTACTGAAATTAGCGTCAAGTTTGGTAATATTTTAATACCGAATATCGCTGTAGATAATTATTTAAAAAATTACTGAATTTTATATAAATAAAATTTAGTTTATATTATGGATAAAATTGATTTTTTTTTTAAATTTTGGTTTAATAAGTTCATTTATTTAAGCCAATGTAAAAATATTTTTAGGCATGGTAACTATTTAAAAAATTTAAACATAAAAATATTTTTTCAATTAAATTATTTAATATATTTTACTATATAAATATATAAAAAATGAAACGTGCGAAATTGCATATATTGGAGTTTTTGGTAGATTTTTTATTTTTATTTCTAAACCAAAGAACAAAGAATAAAGCTACAATCTTTAATATTAATTAAGTAATTATATGTATTTCATTTTCTCGAAGAAAAGAATTATATATATAAATATATTATACACACAATTGAGGGAGAGTTTTAAAGCAATTAATAAAAGTCGTTCCTTTATAACCACAAGGTCACAAATTTAAATAACAAAACTAGCTTCTTTGTAAAAATTACAAAAGAAGGCTGCGGCTTCAAAAAATAGAAAGTTTTGTATGCTAAATACGTTAATTTTGACTTTTATAATATTATACACACGGGTAGGAGGAGAATTAGAATTCGATCTCAAATTCTTAAATTAAAATAATATTATTTTAGTTTAATTTTATTTATCAAAATTACATTATTTTAGACGCCCAAACTTGAATTAAGCTCTTTATTTACATTTTAACATTGCTAGAAATTTGTGATCACAAGTAAAAGACTCGTATGTAACTCTTCTATTCTCAAAACAAAGTACGGATAAGGATTTCACGAATTGAAAGGTCAACTTTAACGAATTCGGTGTACAAAATTCTCCGCTTTACAAATTGAAAATGGGAAAGAAAAAAAAAAGTGATCAAATTATCACATTATAATTAATTATGATATTGGTGGAAGACAATGCATTAATAAACTGATTAGTTCAGTACCGGTACAACCATATGATTCTAACAAAATAATAGTATCTTTTGTTTTTTTATTAAAGGAAAATTAAATAAGTTTGAGAAAATAGATCCTTTACGTATCCTCAAATAGGACACGTCGACACTTGATAAGTGCAATATCAAAATAAGTTACACTAACAATAAAACGTTCAATTTGAGTGGCAAGCTAATCAGTACATCTGTTACTCTCCCGGTATGCATGCTAATAAACAACGTAATAGTATCTTTTGTTTATAATAAAATGGGACGAGACGAGAGTTGAGACCAACTGTACGGCACAAGTTTTAGGAAAATTATGTCATCCTTTTGTTTTTTGTCGTTGCAAGTTTTGGTCTTGGCCTTTTAAAACAAAGTCATCTTGAAGCACTTAATAGGCTACAAAATGTAAAGGAAAGTAAAGGGTGTCCTTTTTGTCCGGTTTGGGAATGTGTCGGACATGTTTGGTACTCCTTGTCTTTAGGCAAACACTTACTCATTTTAATGTTAAATATGTTATCTGCAAGGCGCAGGTAAGTTGATAAAGAATTCTTTTAGTTTAAGTAAGATTGCGGGTTCAAACTCGCTTTTATGTATGCAGCTGTTTAAAACTTGGAATTAGAGTTTTGCCTCCTACAAGGAACTTACCTGATTTAAGTGACGATTAATCTGAATATAAATAACTTAAAAAATATCTTCCTATAATTAGAACCCACCTAAAATAACTTGTCTCGACATCCAAAAAAAAAAAAAAGTTATCCATCCCACCTAAAAGTGTTTTTTTTTCCCTTTCTCCTCGATAAAAACTAGAGGTGGCATTTTGGTCCCAAAACAGTCGACATAAGGTTAAGGAATGAGATTTGAGTTAATTGGAGTTCGAGCTACTTAAATCATTAGTACTAAATTCGATTCAAAATTTGAAAATAGTTCAAAATATTGACCTATTTGTTTCTCTTATTATTTTCTATTTTTATTTTTTAAAATTTAGTAAAAAGGCTTATTTATTTGAGTTTTTTAATTTTATATTCGGTTTCTTCTAGTTTTTAAAAATTATAAAAACATAAAATTAGTTTTTATTTTTTGTTTTTATTATCTGATTTACTATAAACTAAATATATATTATATATTTTTAAATTTTTAATAAGAATTATGAATAATTTAATTCTACTTAATAATTTAATTTAAATTTTTGATTAAATTAATTTAAATTAATTATTAATAAATTTAATTATCTTCAAAATATATATATTTCAAATAAATTTTTATTTAATAATGAAGATATATTTAAAAATAAATATTAATTTGTAAATAAAAATTTTAAATTTAAATTATTTGTTTTAATAAAATAAAATAATTTATCAATAATTTGCCACTAAATATTAAATAAGAGATTAAAATAAATTTATTCAATTAAAATAATTATCTTTAAGATTTATCTAATATGTAATTATTATCAGTGATAAAAATATAACTACATTAACATTAATAACTAAACAAGTTTTTGTTTTTACTTGAAAGAAAATAGAAAATGAAAACATAAAAAATTAAAAATTATAACAAAAAAGCTGAAATAGAAGCAAACGAGCCCTTAAATTTTGTAACTAAAAATAATTTGGTTATGATATAAATTAAAAAAATTGTATTTTAACAATTTACATGTTAAAAATGAATTTAACTTTATAATATGGAAGAGTTAATTAAACATTTTTGCCAAATTAAGGATCGCATTTTATTTAAATGAATGTGTCCAAAAAAACTTATTTATAGTAATGTAACCCAAATTACATTCTTAATTCGTGTAATTAACCAAGACTTAATACATATCTAAAAACATTTAATTATTAGTTAAATTCATGAATCCCATCTTTTAAAGTTTTCACAAAAATTCAAATATCTATAAAATCGACCTTAATGTTAATAATTATTTACATATAACAAGATCATAAATAGTAGGAATTTGCGCTTATGTGCAGAATTTGAAGAGATCTAATAGTACGCAACCTTATTTCTAAGTAATAAAGAGGCTATTTCTAAAACATATAACAATATCATAATTAATGCAATCATATGATAAGAATAATAGTTTATTAACACGTTAAAATTTTTAAAAAAATTATAATTAAAATTCATATAAATAAAAGTCCGTTCATAAAAATATGGAGAAATAAGTTATATATCTGGTTTTTATTATTTATACAGATATGATAATTCTATTTTAAAATCAGATCTTATTATGATATTTTTATCTTATTCTATTAAATTTCTTCCTTATTTATTTTACCATTTCAGCTATTTACCTAATTGTCTGTCTAAAAGCAGAACCTGAAAGCCTTCTTTTTCCTATTCCAAGCCGCTTAAAGTTAAAGTGTCTTATTTGCTTATTGATCTGTTGTTTATGCAGCCGCTTCAGGAATCAGGAGTCCTTTCTGATAGGAGTAACATCGATCGGACAACCACTCTTCAACCTGGAGAAGAGTGCCCATTTCACAATACTGGGGTCTGAATCAGTCACCGTCCACCTGAACAAGATCGTTCACGTTCATAACCCGATTACAGGTAAAACTACAATTCAGTCAAAGTCTTGTTGGTGTCGAAGAGTTGGAGAGGTTGAATGATATGTAATCTTATACGATCACAAGAGCAATTTGGGTGTGCGAAAATAACTCACTCGTAAGTTGTGACAAGACGGTGGAGGAAAATCAGCATCATAGCTTTAGCCATGTTCATTCCCAGGCATGCCCTCGCTCCCATTCCAAAAGCTAAGAAGCTGTATGGCTTTTGATCATCCTGCAGAACACAAACAGTCAAAATTAAAAGACAAAATATTATAATTATTAAATTAAAATTTATTTGATGATATTTTAAAATTAATTATATTTAATTATAATTTAATTTAGGTACAAAATAAATAAAATTATATATTCATAATTAATTTTAGTTAATTGAATATATAACATTAAATTAAATTATTCTTAGTTCTTATTAATATTAATATATTAAATATTGTAATATAACTAATATAATAATATTAATAGAGGTCTTATTTGATTTATAGATTTTGGTCTTTTGTAGAGTAGAAAAATTAAAACGAACATAAAAAGTGAAAGAAACATGAATTTGAATGTATTAGGTAGCTTACATCAAACCTTGATGGATTGAACTTGTCTGGGTCACAGCGAAGAACAGGGTCGAGGTGTATTGATCTGGCATCAGTGTTTATGTTCCATCCTTTCAGTATCTTAAATCCTTTGGATACAAAAAACCAGAAATGGAGAAAGTCACTAAACAACCTGAAATATGATAATTACACCATTTCTGTCAGGAAATAAACCTTCAATCTCTGTGTCCTGGAGTGCTAATCTTGGTAACCAGGCTACTATGGATGCCTTCCTCAGAGACTCTTTCACTACCTGTTTAGTGCCAACCAAACATCTGTTAAAGAAACTGAAAATCCATCACTTGTGATCCTAGTTTCACTTACCTTAGAAGCATATGACATCTCATTAAGATCTTCCAGGGTGAGACATTGGTTCAATGAGAGCTTCTCGGCGAGATGGAACTGTTCAGTCTGTTCCAATCAAGAAGAACACATCATGAACAAGCATATAGTATATGATTTGAAGATTCATTAGTTGGAGTTTCAATTACCCGAAGTTGGTCAAGAACATTTTGGTTTTCTCCAAGGTATTTAACCATCCAAGTGATTGCACTTGCTGTTGTGTCCTGACCTGCAATAATCATTGTCAGGATATTGTCCTTGATCTCTTCATCACTCAACCTGGAAGCTTGAACTGAGGATGATCCGTCTTTATCTGTCAATAGTTTCTGCAGAAAGTCATCGTTATTGTCTTCTTGGAATCTTCTTCTTTCAATTATCATCTTCTCCAGGGTGCTCATGATTCTTTTTCTAGCCTGATTTATTCATCATCACTCGTCAGGAACGGTGGAAGTTCCATTTCTACAACATCTTAGCTCAGTAAATAATCAACGGTCTCACATGTTACCTTCAGGCCCTTGGAAAATCTAGTCCATGGAAGCTGCAGAGGGAAAGAAAGCATTGCATCGCAAACACAGGCTACGTCCTCCTGTAAAATCTCTAGCTGTTTTGAATCTTCTAAGCTCATCAACGTCTTGCACATGGCTTTGAAGGTTATCTGCAACTCATTTTTAATATAAACAATACCAAGAACAGATTTTAAGTTCTAATGTTCTTCATTAACGTATGTCTAAAATATTAACCTGAAGTGCTTGATCAAGCACAATCACCGAGCCCTTGTTCCCCCAGTTTTCGATACTTGTCATGATCAATTCATCGAACTGTTGAACGAAGAGTGAAACTGAAGTGGTGGAGAACAAGGAAAGTAGATGGTTACGAAGCAGCTTGTGGTGATGAGACGAAGCACATAGTAAACTTTGATCTCCCACAAGTTTGGCGATCGATTTTATGTACTTCTTCGTGAATTTTCCGGACT
This sequence comes from Erythroxylum acuminatum, assembly GCA_026284645.1. Classification (NCBI taxonomy): domain Eukaryota; kingdom Viridiplantae; phylum Streptophyta; class Magnoliopsida; order Malpighiales; family Erythroxylaceae; genus Erythroxylum; species Erythroxylum acuminatum. The sequence continues at coordinate 1,903,595 of JANKOD010000006.1, read as the reverse complement.
CGTTGTTTAAGATTGCCTTAGCAGATTCAGCACTCGACACAAAAACATGTGTCTCCCTGAATATGTTGGTCCTGAAGCAATTTCCATACCTGAAGCTCAAAACACATACAGAACCATGGTTTCAGCTACTGGTTCCTCATATTAGCTGCTTTTAATATCTGACACATGCAACTAGAATCCTGAGTTTGGAATTCAGAAGAAAGAGACGAAGAAAAGTTACCTTAAATGGCGAGCCCTGACAAAATTATAGAAACCTTCGCCACTATTAATGGCTGCCATAAACTGTAAGGTCTCTCCGATTAATGGAAATCCTGAGCTACCAGGAGGGGCATTGGCAGGTAAGAAATAGTTACCAGAATTCAGAAACTTACTAGCTAATTTGCACAGTAGAAGTGACAATACACCAAGAAGAACAAGATGAAACATTTCGTTTTCTCTCCTACATCAATCAACCATCTTACATGATTAGCATTTATAGGTGAAAATTTGGGAAACATGAAGAAAATGAAAAAAATGGGCTGTTGCTATTTTGGCCTACCATTTCTTCAAAGACGTAAAGATGCCTCTTTGGACGATCGTCGGGATCCTCAGGTTTCCTTCATTATGTTCTTTTGGCCTATTTGAGTAAATGATCTCATAATGACTGTCTGCCATTATCATTTCATGTTTTGAACGTCCCTACAAAGTGACAATCCTATTAATTCCTCAAACTTAAAGTGCTTGTCTTGTCCACAGTATGTTCATGCATGTTACAGACTTTGCATCCGTTGATATTGAATCCTGAATTTCTTAAGATTCTTCCAACAGATAGCGAATTTGAGTTTCAAAGGAGTTGTATTAATTAAGATTCTTGAACGTTTTGAGATTGTAGGTTGAAACTACCACTTAAATTAAACAACTTAAATGAAATCTGTCTCATTGTATCAAATTTACAAAGATAAAAGTGAAAAGTTGACACTTTTCACCAAAATTTATGCTTTAAACAATTAAAGTTGAATTTGATTATCAAACAACTACTAAAATTTGAGTTCGTCTCATTTAATTAGAGAAAATTTTTTGAACATTCGAGCCTTAGATCTAAAAGATTACATATACCTATTGTTTTAAGAACCAGATCGAAAATTAAACCTAAGAAATTTAAGATTTAAAATGTTTAACAGATATTAAACCGTAAGTTGTTAATTAAAAATTAATTAGTTTATTTCAGTTTATAAAATAAATCGATTAATTAATAATTTAATGTATTTTTAATAACAAAAATTATTAAAAAAATCAAACCAAAAAATTAAAAATTAAACTAAAAAGCTAATAAATTTAAAGCTTTTGCAGTCAAACTATTCAAACCAGTTCGATTTTTTAAACACAGTTTAACCTAATTATATTCATCACAAAGATAAAACAGAAAAGTTGGCACCTTTTCGTTGCACATCCTTCTCTAATATTGGGATCGAGGTACTGTCATACTACCAAACACGGTCTAATCAAACTTGGGTGCTTAACATAAACTTCTCAAAACTACTTCTTAACGAGGGAAATAACAATACTGTGATACTTGCTCGCAAACTTGGACGACAAGCAGTCACCGACCAGCTTCTCATACTTCACGAACAACTCGTCCATAATGTCTGTTCCAAAATGAGATTCAAGCATCGACTCATACACCGCCCTGATCGTTTTGGCCGCTTTCTGGCCACGAGATTTTGTGTACATCCCCTCCTCAACACCTTCGTCCCACTCTATGTCAAATGTTTCCAAGTGACTAATGATAAATGACCCTTCTTTTTTGATCTCCTTCTTCAGTTCCTCAACACTTGGAGCATAGTAGGGGACATTGAAAGAGTCAACCTTTTCCTCCTCTAGGTTACCCTGCAAAATCTAACTGTTTATCAAAGGTTGCTCCTTCTATAAGTCAAAAGTAAAAGAGAGATTTACTTTATAATTTAATAAATTGTCAAGGATACATTTTAATTATTACATTTTTAAAAACTTTTTAAAATTTTTTAATTTTGTAGAAATTTCATTCTTTAAATTTTGGGTTTAAAAAACGATGAAATACAAAATATACGAATATCACAATTGTAGCAATTAAATGTTATTTATATAACGATTCAAATTAACTCCTAATTCGAAACAAATTAATCTAATCGATTTAAATTAATAATTTATTATAATTATCCGTAAAAGTATTAATTTTAATCAAACTCAATAAGTTGAGTCGGATTTACTAGATACGCTAATTTCCTATATTAGGACATTTGTTCAGTTAAAGTTTGAAGCTCATACCATATTGATTCTATCGTTAATTTTTAATTAAAGTCTAAAAAACAATTATTTTCTAAAAAATTAAAATTATAAAGAGCTTTTGAAAAATTTTAAAATCAGAATTTTTTAAAATTTCTTTATAGTTTATCATCAGTTAAAAACTCTTTACTCATTAAAATTTTGATTTTTTAGCTTTAGTTTTTTTCATAAAAACACATTCTTTTAAATTTTAATTAAAAAATAACAAAGAAATACACAATATATGAATATCACAATTGTACCAATAAAACAATATTTATAATTATTTCAATTTATTAATTAAAATCAAGTTTAATTAGTTTGAGTTGGATTTAATAGATAAATTGAGTTATCATATTAATGACATTTGATTATTTTTTAATTAAAGTCTAAGAGATTTTTTTTAAAAAAATTAAAATTACGAAGACTTTTGTTTGAGAATTTTAAAAGTTAAAAAATTTTAAACTACAGTAAAATTTTATTTTTTTACCCATAAGTCAATTGCTAGGAAGTGGTCCGTTTTACCTCTGCAACCGAGGCCATTAAAGCTTCTGCTAAGAGCTCCAACAGGTAGCAAGCGTCAGCAGAAGCAGGGTCAGTGGAACTTCTGCCAAAGCGCGACAAGACCATGCAGCCTCCGGGCACTATTTCCTCCGAACGTGATCTTAAGAACATGGAAAAGTCCTTTCGGAACTGTAGAGCATATGCATCCAACACACATTGTGGACTACTCTTAGATATATAGATCTTTCCCTTGTTCATGTTCCTGCTAGCTTCTACATCTAGTTCAGGTGGAACCTGTTCTTGAATCAAAGTGTAGACGTTGTCAAACATGTTAATAAAAGTTAGTAAGTGTGATAAGTCCGTCTTGGATTGTGACGAACATGAATCCAAAATCTAATGTGTTAAGAGACTATTTGAAGACCCAGTTGTTGAAAACTTTTACCAACTCATTGTGGACCAGTAACTTCTTTGGGAGGTACCGAAAAACTAGATTCTTTCAGACTAAAATCTTCCTATCGTCGATGAATGAATAGAAATTTTAACCACCACACTGACATATGTGCAGAGAAGGATTCATCTCAAAGGCTGCTTTCAGACACTTCTGTTGTTTTTATTTGAGAAGATAAATTCATGACATAATTCTGTTCAAAATTTTGAAGTCCATTGAAAGATAGTAAACATTTCTGATGTTGATTAAGAAACTGGAACTTGTTGGGATCATCCACTTTCAACCAGGAATCTA
>JANKOD010000006.1:1882306-1892530 GCA_026284645.1 Erythroxylum acuminatum | reverse complement strand
TTTAATAGAAATCTCAACTAAACAGATTTTTATTTTCAGTTTTTATATTGCAAATCTCAATTAAACAGATTTTTGTTTTAAAAAAACAGAAACTAAAATTAGAAAATGAAAACAAAAAATAATAACAAAAAAATAAAAATAGAACCAAGGATTCCTCAGAAAAAAACAGAAACTAAAAATAAGAAATAAAAATCAAATACTAACAACAACCAAAAAAAACAAAAATAGGAGTTATCATGGCTGCTTGTGTTTGCATATGAATAGAGCTTGGGCAGCTGAGCTTAACATTGTAGAACTAGAAGAAGCAGAGGACTCATACTTCAGTTTGGACCAGGATTGGGCCACTGTTGTGATTCTTACTATTAAGCCTAATAAGGAAAATTGTCGTGCGGAAAACCGAATTCCGGAGAACATAGAATAGCAGATGTCGATACTGTGAGAGAAGAGCAAGGCATGGTGGTGGATAGTGAGGAAGACTAGAGATTCCAAGCCCTTCTTCTTCGCCTTCGCCACCGTGTGCTGTGTGGTTCCTGACGTCATTGGGTATTGTGTTATGCACATCACCAATTCTCGCAACCTTGAGCTTGAGGCCCGTCTCCGCCAAACCGCCCGCCCTGAATCTCTTGTAAATTATAATCTGTCGTTTTATTTATTGTTTTTCTTTTAATTCATTTCTGTTTCTGTTTTTGGGTTCTGTTCAATCCCTGCTTTCTCTGCTACAAATGGAACCCCTTTTCATAGGATGGGCAACTTAATTTTAGTAGACAAGTGATTTTATGTTCTTTTTAATTTACAATTTCTTCTTCAACTGTCCCTTGCTGTAACCATCCCTTTTGGAGTTCCCTTCGCTTGTGAACTTGCGGAAGATGTGGTTATCGGATCTTTATAATACCACTGAGCTTTCATATTCCTTTTCGCAAAATCTAACTCATTATCTTTATTTATCATGCTAGACGCTGTTGTATGGTGTCTTCTACTTTTAATTATGAGGTTATCCTCTGTTGTCTGTTTTAGTAGTCGGTTAAAACTCAATAATCTAAGCTTGCAACTCTGGTGTATGGAAAACTGAAGTCGCTCTTCTTGTAAACCATTTCGATTTTGATTTTGTTCAGGTATTGCTTTGCTTTATTTTTTCTTTATTGTTCTTCATTTCTTGTAATTTCATGATTGTTTTGAACTTTGCTTATCAGATGGAGGTCAAATTAGATGAGAAGGACGCAGCTGATTGGACATACAGAGGGGAAGGGGCTTGTAACATTGTGCTCGCCTATACTGGATCTTCTCCAATCTTTGTACCTCCACTCTCTTATATTAATCCTCTGTTTAGTTCCTATAGTTTTTATGTTTCATGATGAAATTCTAACATTCAAGTGAACAACTCTATATATAGATTGGGAAAGTAATGAGAATACAGAAAGTGGCTTCGAATGGCAAGTCAGGAGGAGTTCAAAGGAACTTGGAATTGTCAGAAAAAGAAAAGCTACTGTGGAGAGATGCTGAGGAAGTTGTGTCTTCACCTAACAGAGAAATAGCTGAGCAACTTTATGTCAAACATGTTATGACCCCTTTGTTGGGTCCCAAATATGTTGATTCTGGGGTATGCTGCTTTCTGCGTATGGCTTGAATTGGTTTAAAAATGAGCTCTAATATGAGTTTTTGAGTTGGGTGTGCATGGGCCTTGTGGCAGATGCGTGTTCTAGTAACAAGGAACTTTCTGGAGGCTGTGGAAAAGAAGGTCATGTCTTGGCGACCTGGTTGGAGAGTTGATGCTTCCAAGGTTGACTTGAAGCGAGATTCTGTGGTTATCATGTCCGATCATTCCGTGTTCCCTCATGGTAGCACATTTGCTTCAAAGTGTCTAGAATTATACTTGTGGTAGCAAATGTTACCTTTTGATGTTCTTGCATATATTGTGGTACGTTTAGCTGCATAGTGAATACCTCAACTTATGTGATGTGTTATTTTGGTTGAACGAAGAATAAAAATGCCAACTTTAGTCTGAAGCTAAGTTTTGTCTCTGTTAGCTATAAGCAAAATTTTAGTGCAAGTGCTTATTGAAAGTGGACCATTTGAATGTGGTGTAACTTTTGAATCCTGATATTTTGTTGTACATGTCTCCATCTTAGGTGTTCTCAAGGGTGGAGCCTGCATATCTGTTGAGATAAAGGTATTTTTCATAGATTTTCTTTTGTTGCTTTTCTTTGCCAGACTGATGACACATTCTGTGTGTCCATGAGTCACATAGTGACAATATAAATTTTGTTTCTTCAATTAGCCCAAATGTGGATTTCTCCCCGTATCAAAGTTCATAGCTGAAGGAAATTCCATTAAGAGGAGCACTACACGTTTTAGAATGCATCAAGTCCTTAAGTTGCAGCAACAAGTGGTAATTGTCCTGATGCTGTTTGATCTCATGGAAAATTTATCATAATGTGCAGAGCCAACTTAATTGGAGATATATAGAGAGGGTGTATTCACCATTTCTCCCTCATTAATGAAGCCTTGATATTAAGTAACAAATATTATATGTTGTGGTTTTGTTATGGCTAAAACATGCTAATCTTCAGATTTCAGAGTTAAGCAAGTATAATCCGTTGGATCTGTTCTCTGCTTCTAAGGAAAGAATACTTAAAGCCATCAAGGATCTTTACACCACCCCTCAGAACAACTTCCGTGTGTTCTTGAATGGTTCTCTTGTCCTTGGGGGACTTGGTGGTGGCACTAAGAAAACTGATGCTGCCACTGAAGAAGCTTTTGAAGATGTACTAGAGGGCGTCATTAGGTCAGAGAAGGGTTTGCGGACGTCAAGTTTCATAGAGCTTGTTGCTGAGACTGTGTATAGTTCTGGAGTGTTGAATCAACTTCTTGAAGTTCAAAAACTTGATACACTGGACATTGAAGGGGCAATTCATGCATATTATAACTTACTATGCCAGCCCTGTGTTGTATGCAAAGAATTTGACGCAGCAAGAGTGACACATGAACATGCCTTTCTGCATTCTATTCCTATGGATGAGAACTTGAAGATTTTGAAGAATTTTTTTATAGCTGCTACTGCAAAGGACTGTAGTCTAATGATTACTTTTAGATCAAGGGAAGATGACTTGGGATCTGTGCAAAGTAGTGTTTACTTACAATCAACGGGTCAAAATTTTGATTATAAGGTAAATAGCTTCTCTCATATACATTCATGATTTTATGGTTAATTCGTGTGGCTGGTTTTTAATGTTTCTAATTTGCCAATGAGGCTTAAAGTCGTCATAACTCTCTCTCTCTCTCTCACTCACTCACACACACACACACACACACACACACACACTTGGGCATGAAGGATGCTGGAGTGTTGAGAATAGTTATCTGTTAGTGAACCATTCTGGAAATGGTAATCGTCCTTGGAAATATCATTTTGTTATGTTCATTTTGATTTTATTATGCAGTTGGTAATACTACTTTTTTGTTATAGTCACTAATGCTCAAGGTAATATTCATCTCTGAATCACAGCAAGATTAATTTAAAGTACGATGTTCCTCATGGATGAGATGATGCATAGGTGATTGCTTATTTAGTTCTCCCAAAATGATGGCCCTTTTGTTTTTGGATACTGATCTGTCTTTCAACTACATAGGTGAACTTCATTGACTTGGATTTGAAACCATTAAGGAAGATGGAAGACTACTATGAATTGGATAAAAGAGTCTTGAGTTACTATACTTCAACAGTAAAAATGGAACATGGGAAGTGAAACACTCCGAGCAAGGAGATCTATGAAGTAAGGAGATGAATGTGAAGAATATTATGGAAGATGCTTTCATTACTGAATTTTTTTGTCAAGTGGGCAAAATGAAAGCAGAGTCTTTTGCATTAATCATAGACATTGGTTGTGAATGTGGATCTAGAGTGCTTACCTTTGGCCTCCTAACTTTTCCTTTTTAACTTATGCAAATCACACATTTCTTTAGTTTCCCATTTGTCTTTTTGATAACCAACGGAGTTGAGTCCTTAGTTGCCATTGTGATATTTTCAGTTACGGGTTTAGGTGCAAAGAGTCTAGTTGGTTGCTATAGACGTCAACAACTCTACGAACGGGATTCATCTCACGTCAATAACTATAGAAATGGAATTTGCCTCCATGTATGACTTCTAATCTCCAAAATTAGTTACTATATTACATGTTTGTCTTTTTTGCTTTATACTTAGTACCCTGTCTACCTCATTCCTTTTTCATTGGGTTCTGCCACATTCCTCTTTAAATGCATAATGCAGGTGGACTTTTGTTGGTGCTTTCCAACTGCAATAAATGACCGTTTTTCTCAGTCAAACGTTTAAAGAGTAATCGCGGCTACTGTGTTTCCCTTCTCTGTTTAGCCCTTGTTGTGTTTATGCAAGTTCCACAAAAAAAGTTTTGATAAAAATCAGCATCTTGTATTGTTCATTAAAGTTTCTGCACAGAAACGAGCCTCTTAAGCTGAAAACCTGAAAATTTCTAAATTTAAACTCAAATTCTATTAATTCAAAATTATTTCATTGACTCCCAGCGTTTGTGTAACTCTAATTTCAATGCTTTGGAATCTCAGACCAAGAATGCCACTACACAATAATACATCATATGTATTCTGTTCATTATCAGTCATAGTTTTCATCTATGTATCATCCGAGTCATGAGTGCTAGGTTGCCATATACAAGTAATTCTCGAGTTATTTTATTAGATTCGACTTCCAATGTACATGTAACAGGAGTTCTGGTCTATACATTAACCTCATAACGAAGTGGCATCCACGTGACTGAAAACGTATCAAATTCCTCCTGTACAGATATCCTCTCTTCACCAACAAAACTTCTTTTTCTGCAGCAAATCATAAAGAAAAGTCATTTGGTTTAGTGACTCAACAGAGATCTACTTCAGTATGGTTCAAAGTGGCATCAAAAGAATGTAATCTTCAACTTACCCGCAATCTGGCCTCTTCTTGTCTATCTATGTACGCAAGTCGCTCATCTTGCTTGATTAAAGCGTCATGCAGAGCCTGCAAAAGAGGAAGGTTTAAGTTGGTTGATAGAAATCAAGAAACATATTGAGAGATTGCAAGTAAAATGAATTAGAAGTGCAAAATAGGAGAGAACTTCCACATCTTTTTAGAACACATTAGGCAAAAGTAACTTCTTTGAAGATGCACATCCATATGTTATATGTTCAGTCATGCACTTTACGAGGATGCAAGCGATCGGTCAGACTTGCAAAGTCCAAAGCTCAATTAGGTCGAGGCTAAAACTAAGTCATTTTAGCATAACTTATCAAAACGACATTGTTTTGGTCAATAAGTCTCAAGTTAAGTCTGACTAGAAACTGAATCAAAACTTAACCTCTTGATTTCAGACTGGGTTATGCCCTTTTGGCCATCTCTACAACTTAAAAAAACCTGTTCTAAAAGTAAATGAAAACACAAAAATGGTAAAATTTTACCTATAGCAAGAAAGTATAAGAATATATGTAGTCACCTTTTTTGTCGCAATCAGTTCTGCTTCTAACGCATCCACACGACAAACAGCAGCATTGAGTAGCTCTTCTTTTTCACTTGGCATCTTGAAAGGCTTGGTCTGTAGCATATTAACCTTCTCTTCAAGCTGACCCATCCTTCTCAATACAGAAGGGAGCACATCCACTTCTGTAAGCCCAACAGGAGAAGAGCCCCTTAGCTCTTCCCTGAGCACAAATTCAGAAGGTAAGGCACTAGTGTCATGTGCTGAATTAGAGATAGATATCTTCTTAGGCACCAAAAATGCCAATGAGTGGATAAAAGCAATGAGGGTTATAAAGAAGCCCACAAGCATCGACCAAATGCGACCAGGAATCTTCTCTGAAGATTTTTCTACACTTGGCAGCGAAGATGTCCCTGCAATAGATCTTCTTACTACGTATCCAATTCCTTTGTAAAGTAAGCCTTATCAAGTACATGACTAATTGACAGTGTATAGCGTTTCCAAGTATCATAAACTTGATACTTATTTAACAAGAGATTGTAAAGACTAAAATTAATATCTCTAACCTGTCGAAGCATCTGGCTCTTCAGAGGGAACATGTTTCTTCCATCCTTCGTCCACGGTCTTATCAATTATGGGTATATATTCATCATAATCAGAGAATTGACCACCAAGAAGTGCCTTACCAACCACTTTCCCCTGTCAATTTATCTAAAGATGTCAATAATATGTAGGTGCTTGCGTTTTCATGCAGTCACAGTTTCTCTAAGGTAGTGCAACACATTCAAGTTTTGTTGATCCGGCTAATTCAAACTAAACTTTACCCATATATTTAAAATCTGAGTGGTATAAATTAATAGGCACATTAAATCCCTATTACAGGCTAAGATCATTGGAGTTAAAAATTCAAGATGGAAGACATGGAAAGAATTGATTTTTGTTCGTCTCGCTCTAAATAGAGCAAGATAGATAATGGAGCCCCTTGCCTTTGTCTGTTCCTTGTACAACTAAGGGACTGCACAAAGGGCCGTTGACCTGGACTGTGGAAAATACCAGTTTCTTTATCTGCAGAAATGTTGATGACTTCCGCTCAACTTATGATGAACTCATGGATGCAGAAGAAAATCAAATACAAGCAGAAATCATAAAATTCATCAAGATCAACGGTAAAAGGCGCTTACTTCTTCAGTGACAGGAGTCAATCTTGGAAGCAAATTGTTTTTAGTTGGATTGGGAGATCCAATATCTTCCGCTTCTGATCCTGATTCTCCAGTAGAAGCATCGCTGGTTTTCATCTGACTTGAAAGAAGATATCAACAACTTCAGAGTGTACATATGGTGTAGTTATTATATTAGAAGACAGTAACTATGATTTGGAAATGAAACATTCTACTTGAATGTACCGTTGCATAACGTGGCTTATCACAAGCAATTATCCTGCCATCAGAGTTGGAAATTGTTACTATTTGCCTAGAGTAGAACCCTTCACCACTATGAACCATCTGCATCCACATAGACAATTATAAAACCTAAGAATCTTTTCAAGGAGTTGATTATGAAAATTGGAATGAAAGACATATCATACATCAAATCTAACAAATAGTGTCAAACCTTTAAAATGTTAGGATCTTTCCATGGCCCCTTGTCAGATCTCATGCAACCTCCCTGATCAGCACAAGTACAGCTACCACCGAGAAATTCAGGCAATTCACTGAAATCATTCCACAACTTATCTGTCACAAAGAGAGGTCTAATTGGAAGAAGAACCAGAATTTGTAATATCATATGCTTTGGCAGTACCTGGCATCAATTATTTCCTGCAATTTATTCTGATACTTATTACCAAGGACCTGCAGTACAATTCAAAACCCTATCCATTATTGTCCACTTATTTTTTAAAAAGAATAAATAGAACAGACAAGAGGTTAGATAAGTAATACTCACATGAATTTTGGATGCTGTTTGGGCATCGAGAAATGATTTCACTGTATTCCAAAGCAGTTTAAAAGCAGGACCGGCATTTACAATGAGCATGCGGCACAGTGTCTGCCAAATTTATCTTAGAAACTGTGATCTATAGCACTCGTAATTGAATTTTGAGTCCTATTAAGCAACAGAATCTCAAGGAATTTATACCTCAGGATAGTTGTCACCATCAATTTTCTGCAGCTGCATGATAAGTTCTCGTGCAGACTTGGTTAAGTTCTTTAAACCCTAAAAGCAGGATTCAAACAGATATTAAGGATCTAAGAGATGGACTAAGATAAAATGGTGTTGTAAGTAGAATATCAATTATAAAGGTAATAGCAACAAGAAGATACACACCACGCCTTGCACATCCAAAATAGTTGTGCACGAATCTATATGTCTCTTTGCTGCGATAGAGCAAGCTGGAAACTTAATTGCAAAACATTTTTCAAACTCCTGCACATGATATCTAATATATCTATCCATAGTGGTAACTTGCAAGAGTTTGCTGGGATCAACTTTTCCCAGTCTTTCGATGTAGACAGGTCTCCCATCCTTATCCACTCCATGATATGCCTGAGGGTAGTACTTTAAAACTTCATCCAATTCACTGAACTCAAAATCCTGAAACAAAAATAAGTATCATCTTGCAAAGTTAGAGAATGTCAATTAATGGCCATCCGATAAGAAACAATAGTAATAAAGGGGCAGAAACATGGACTATTCTATAGCAAAATCAGTAAAAGACAAGCTAAACAAGAAATACATAGTCAAAAGGGAAAAGATTGAGTTAAAATAAGTCTTAATACGATGTTACCTCCATAATTGTGTCTGCACCGAATTCTTTTCTCCACTGAAGCATACTGGCCCACATCTGCTTTGCTTTCTCAATGTCAAACTTCCTTGCTTTCAAAAATCTATAAAAAATTTTACAAGAAAAGTTTCAAGTATGAAGGTGAGGCAGTGAAGAACACTAATTAGGCTGGACCAGCCATAACCTATCATTTAGCTTGTCCTTGTGGGCAAATAAAAGCAACAACTTTCATAACGTCCAATTGATCAATTATGTAATTGATAACTACTTGAAAACAAAGTATTTTGAACAACAGGAAAGAAAACTGTAACATGTTAAAAGGTAAAGAATCAGAATATCACCTCAACAACATGTGATAATCATTATGCCTGGGAGGAAGCAAGTCATCTGCAATCAAAGTCTGTCTAAAAGCATCAACAAGCCGCAGCTCCTCAACATCTCGAACATCCTCAATTGCAGCAGCAGCAGTAGCAGAAGTCCCCAGATCACTACCATTTCCCTTCTTGCTGTTTTTCTTCAGTGAACGTCGGAACTTATTAGAAGCTTTCATCGCCTTCTTCTTCAAATTCGCAATTCTAGTCCTCCTATCCTCCTCCGAGTTCTCGAAATCAGACCTCCGTTCTCTTCTCTCAGTTCTCTCATCATTTCCAGAAGACCCATCAAAACCTACAAAACATCAAACAACCCTATTTTTTACTGAAATGCCAGGCCAACAACAAAAGGCCAAAAAAAAAAAAGCACCAAGATTACCCCTTCCCAATCAGTACAAAACTTCGCACTAACATGAAATTAAACCATCCGAAACAAGTTATAAACTTCCGTAAATTAACAGCTAAATTAAAAGGCCACAAAAATGGGGAACAAATATACATAGCCAATAACAACAACAACATCATCGTCAATAATAAATGAAAACATAATTAAAAAGGGCACTCACAAGGCTTCCCAAAGAGATCCAAAGGATTCGACATGTCGGTGGTAGAAACCGATCAAGAACCGAATAGATCACGCAAAAGAAAGCTAAAAAAGAAGAGAGAACCAGAACCGCGTAAATCGAGAAGAAGCCATTGGAAGATCCAAAAACTGCAAAATTAAATCGCTTTAATTCCAAGTAAAATCCCTCGAAATTTGGATCTTCCTCATGGAGTAGTAGTGCGTAATTAGGTTACTACGTACTCACTGCTCCAGATGTAAACCAAAAAAAAGAAATGAAACTGAAGCAGTTATTAACAGAGAGAAGAGCAGAGGTCGGAGACAGGTGGTGGTGTGGTCTATATATATATAGTGGGTTAGGTGGGTCCAACTTGCCACGTGATGAACCAACCGTTACGTCAGTGGCTGTGGCGGGAGATTCGCCGGGTTTCTGTTACGGCGGTTAGTTCTGTTGTTATTTAATAGACATCATAGAATAGAATATATGGTTTTTTTTTAATTTTTCTTAGATTTGAAAATTTTTCTAATTTATTTATGATTAAAAACTCAACTAATCCAGTCATTTTTTACCTTAAAAATTTTGAACCGGACAATTTTTTAGTTTAGTTTTTGATTTGATTTATTTTCGTAGCTCTTTTAATTAAAAATTGATCAATTTATTAATTAAATATTCAGACTTTGTTAATTAATTAATTCTTGTAAACTGAAATAAATCATTTAATTTTTATTTAATAATCTATTTTTAATTATACTTCAAATGTTTTAGAATAAAAACAATCTCTTTCAATCATATTTCAAATTATTTAATATATTGAACCTTTTAAACTTTAAACCTTTTATTTTACCAATTAACTTCCGGTCTGGTTTTTTTCAAGTTGGGAAGTTAGAGTTGACTGATTGACCTGAATAAAATAATATTATTTAAACGATTTGGTGAGACTCGACCTGAACAGATTCGAACCTCGACTCAGCCAGCTGGGCTAGCCATTTTCATATCTAAAGAAGAGGGGGTGGGTGGCTTGTGAAATTTTC
>JANKOD010000006.1:1869073-1882206 GCA_026284645.1 Erythroxylum acuminatum | reverse complement strand
TCGAACCTCGACTCAGCCAGCTGGGCTAGCCATTTTCATATCTAAAGAAGAGGGGGTGGGTGGCTTGTGAAATTTTCCAGATTCAGAGTACTTTCCACCAGTGATTAGAAACTTTCTAGAACTTGGAAATGTTGACAATGTGTATAGCTTTGTTGGGTTGAAAATTCTAAGATCAGATCACAATCGGAATCAGATTCCACTAGATTTTCCAAACACCTCTTTTTTGTTTATCATTTTCAACAATAATGGACACATCTTTTTCTATCGTTTTCTTAGTTCCTTTCCTTTTTCTTTTCCTTTTTCCTAAAGTTATTCTTAAAGAAAGCAAAGCAAGTTGTAAAAATAAGAAGACACAATTTCACCAAAACAACTGCTTTGGCAAAAGACAACATAGGACAGGAAGAGCTTCTGGTAACAGGGAAAACCCCTGGAAACTAAAGAGTAAGTAGATTCCAATTCCAGTACACATGATGTAATAATATGCAGACTTCAACTAGCTTAGTTTAGCAAGAAATTTACATTAGGAAAGTTCGTATGTACAAATATATATTCACGGACTTCCTTATATATTTAGGGTGGTAAGGATACTGACTGATTTAAGGGCGGCGTGCGTCCGATTTCATCAGCTTGAACAATGGTTTCTATATACACGTTTCAACACCTACTAGAACAAATGGCTGAGTTACTTTCAATTTTCAATCGTGTAAGAAAATCGACGATGAATTGCAGGCATCAACACTTCCCCACCCGTTATGTGTACTTTTTCAGATTCCTTTTAGCCCGAAATTGCCCAAGTTTGTCCCTCCATTGAGCTGCACAAAAGCAAGATAATTGCGAAAATGCAAAAAAGTTAATGTATCGAATAATAATGAACAAAGCAAGAGGAGATGGTAACTTCTGAATTCAATAGCAACATTTATTTCGATTAAATTATCAAACCTTCTTCCTCACACATCAATATTCGACATGTTGGTGTTACGGTATGATGAGAACAATTTGTCAATACGTTCAGGCGAGTAATAAAAGCTAGTTCCAGATTCAATGAAAACGTCTTCATAGATCCAAATGTTCCTTGAAAGAAAAAACAGATCTTATATGTACATACCGGCATCATTATACCGTTCCTCAACAGCAGCTATCAGCATGTTGCGTATAAGATTGAACTCTTTGGTATCAAGACAAGGCTGACTGGAGGGCCTGAAATCATTTACATCTAGTTACAATGTTTAATCTCTCAAAACTGAACTACAACCAAAGCCAACTTCGCTGGACAACTATTAAAGTAGTCTAAGGATTTGATAGTCATATTTTAAACAAGTTGTTGATCTCCCCAGCAACAAATCAATTGCTC
Source organism: Erythroxylum acuminatum (assembly GCA_026284645.1). NCBI lineage: Eukaryota > Viridiplantae > Streptophyta > Magnoliopsida > Malpighiales > Erythroxylaceae > Erythroxylum > Erythroxylum acuminatum. The sequence continues at coordinate 1,880,855 of JANKOD010000006.1, read as the reverse complement.
TTCTACAGAGTCATTAACAGAACACAGAGAAGATACTTCCTCTTTTCTTTTGTTGTGTTTTGGGTGATGGGAGGAAGGAGGAGAGAGAATATTAGATTTGAAGACTAACCTATCTAGTTCAGTGAACAGTAAACCATCTGAAGCAAGAGACTGTGTTATCTTTCCAGATTCAATAACTCTCATCCCATCATTGTATGCGAGGTACTTGTTGACTTGAATTGGTACCTACAAGGATCATAGGAGATATGGTTCCACATATCAGAAAACCAATAGGCATTGTGTTTTAGACTCAGTTTTCACTCATAACAACGCTATGCTTCATATCCAACCACATGAAAACCTCTTCAGCAATTGCCCTCTTAAAACTGTTTAAAGATAAAGTACTATTTAAGTTGCTCCCTACATTGTCCACAAGACCATACCAGTACTGCATTGCCACCAACCAGGAGTTAAAGGAATTTCCACAAATAACTTGTAAACAGGAGAGGAATAGCAACAGCTAAACTTAGTTAAAATAAAGAATATCATTGAAGCACAAGGATCTAACAAATCTATAGATCATGAGTGTCAGATAGTCAATCGAACCAATAATAAATGAGGGCAAGCTTAGTATATAAAATAGTCGTTTCTAAAGCAATTTAAGAACCAATTATGAAACAATATTCTAGCAATGAACGTACATCGGCATCAACAGTGTTACGACTCTAAAACTTGAACTGGAAGGAAATAAGAAAAATAACATGAGCGCAATACCTTGCATCTCACAGCAATGTTGATGGCATCTGATGGGCGAAGATCAAAGCTTACAAAGTCTGAGCCGTTGCCTACCTGTTACATCATTTTCGATTGTCAATCAATATTTACATTCCAAGTCCATAGAAAACAATCAATCTTGCTTGAGAAAAATCTTAACAAAACAACAAAATGTAAGTACCTTTGTAAGGTACAACTGAGCAAAATAAGCCTCATGCACTCTCTTGGTAACTCTAACAAGCTTCACCTGAAATAGTGGTGGGCATGTACAACAATCAGAAATCATGAATTCATTTGAAAGAGAAGCTCAAACTGTACTGATAATTGTGACAGCCAAACAAAAAACTCAGTTATCAGATTTTCACACTACATATATGCAATAGCTTTCCCATACACTTGCCATGTACTGAGTTGTTTCTTCAATTTATATACCATTTCACAAAGGAGTAGAAGAGAATAGAAAAAAAAAGAAAACTCAAGTATACTTCATAGCCCAGCTTGTCAATCATCTCTTTCACCACTTGATATAGAGTTGGTCTAGCCTGAAAACCAAATGCCGATTACACTATCATTAGAGCATTGTTTTCAGGAGACAAACTAAAGGAATTCATCAAGCCAAATTTGAAAATTCCACTATTCCATAACAGAGGCAGTTGCTAAATTACGATTTGAACATTGCGAATTGCTGCCATGAGTAGCACGCTAGGCATCTCCACTGCAAAAAGAAAAAAAGAAGGCAGTTCATGATTTCAAATACAACAAAGGAATGGAAAGAGATTATCTAAAAAGAATCAAATAAGTAATCATCCAAAATATGAGATACACATACAAACAATTATCGGGAGGAGAAGACCAGTCCCATCTTCCATCTTCAACACAATGGCAGGATGCGGAGCATAGTCGGGTAAATGTCCTTGAGGATTGTTATGAACACATCGTAAGTGCCTCCCATCCCTCATTTTCACAATGAAACCATCCGCTCCACTCTTGACTTCAACTACAATGAGAACCACAAGTGAAAGATTAACCATTTACCATTCCATATATTACAAACATCCAGAATCTCCATCCAAAAGTCACAAATTATCACGTGTATCAGCAATTGATCAACAGAAAATGCTATTCCGCACAAACATACCAGCTTCAACTACGCTAGAGTTCACGTAATCTTCATCATTTTCATTAAAATTCTCGGCTGTGCTCCCGTTACCATCAGAGGAAGAACTCAGACTACACTGCACTCCAACAAATCTTCTCGCGTCCGATTGACGATACAGAATACCCACTTTGGTCTTGTAACCAGCAATCCCCTTGAATCCCGACAACTCACTTCTAAGAAGCCTAGCGTTGTTCACAAAGCGACCATTCACAGGCAGACTGTAACCCCCAACTTTCTTTGCTCGAACAGCAGGGCAAAAAACTGGTCCTTGCAGCGACGCCATTTTACCTTCTCACCAAAACCTACACAAATCGTCGCAACACATAAACGACCGCAGATTTTCCCAATGTAACCATTCGGCCTCGAAATCAATTGTCAAAAACAAACCTTTATTAAAAAAAACACACAGAGACTTCTATACTGCAGAACAGTGGGCAAAATTAGGTTCTTAAAAGATCACCGTCTTAACGTCTCATAATTTAGAAACAAAAACCAATCTTTTATCTTTTATTTTGGATAATGGAAAATAAAAATTATAAATTCCTTTCTAGATTTTAAGATTTAATCATCATCAAGAAAGCCAATCCCAACAAAATCGATTCCTTCGGTGCCAGTAAAGAGTGTGATCTGATCGCAAACAAAAAAGGAAAACTGAAGAACCAAGCTCGCACCTGAGACCTCCTCAAAGAAGCTCTCTCTACTCAGCCTTTAAGATCTATGATTAGGTGATCGTAAACAAACCTAAGAACTGTGAAGGAGTGATCAGAAGGAAATGAGAGACGAGGAAGGAGATGAGAGACAGCGAGACGAAACTAGAAAGGAAGCGAGAGTGAGCCGTGTACTTTATCCAGTGTTGATCGTGGGAAATTACACTCATGACCTTGCTCAAGTCAGTTTATTCAAAAACATTTTGTGAAGTCTAATTTTTTTGTTTTATTTTTAATTTTTAGCTTAATTATTTTTAATTATTTTATTTTTAATTAATTAATCGGTTAATTGGTATAAATTAGTAAATTCTGATAAATTAAAATAAATCAATTAATTTTTATTTACCGATCTATCTTTCAATTAAATTTTAAATTCTACAACATTTTTCAACAATTTTTTAAATTTTTAAATTTTATGTAATCTTTTGCCAACTTATGACAGTTTAATACCGGTTGAATCTTTTAAACCTTATACATCATGTCTTATCAAATTAACTTTCGGTCCAATTTTTAAAATATTGATTTAAAACCTATTGTTATTTTTTTAATGTATTTCCTTTTCCAAATATTGTTCAAATGAAGATTAGAATTAAATTCCTTATCTATTAGTTTACAATAAGAAATAATTACAAACTTGGAATGATGAAAGTAGAACTAAATTTATGATAAAAATTAAAATTTTAATTAATTATATTAAATTTAAATTAAAATGGAATATAAATGTAAATATAAACGTATTTTATATAATTTTAGACATATTGTATTATTTTAATGTCTTACTTTTCTAATAGGTGATCAAATGAAGATTAGAATTAAATTCCTTGTCTACTTGTTTGTAATATAATACAATTAGATATTTAGAATGGTGAAAGTCAAAATACAAGTATACTAATTTTTTTATTTTTAAATTTTTTGAAGTTTCTTGAAACAATCTAATCTTATATGGTAATTTTAATAATTTTTAATTTAAAATATTTATTGACATTAAACTATATTTTTTGGTGTAAATAATCTTTATAAACAAACAACAACAACAACAACAACAACCAGTATAATTATGCTAATAAGCAAAGTTTAAAGAAGTCTAGTAGCAAAGTACATTATCTCTAACTAATAGAGAGATTGCTTCCGATTAACCCACGAGAAAAAGAAAAAGAAAATTGTTATATACTAATCAACAACAAATTTGACATATAAAAAGTTAAATATTTAATAAGAGTAACTAAAAAATAATAAGTTTATTATTCTTTAATTTTAGGAGTCTTTATTTCTAAATAATTTATTTATATGACTTATTTTTAATTATCATATTTATTAATGTATTTAATATACATAATAATTAATTTTTATTATAAAAAAAAACTCACCCTTGACATTTCATTTTAAATGTTACTCCATTGTTGACTTTAATATAAACAATGCCTTATTAATTATAGCTTGTACACATTTATTCACTTGTCATGTATTAATAAAACAAAAGCAACAATTGTCATAAAGCCACTGGGCCAAGGGGTATAACGTCTTTTCACGAAGAAAACGGTTTCACTTCGGCTCGAATTCAAACCCATACGCGGCGTTACGTCATCAGCGGTTACACGACAGAGTCATGCGGCCGCTGGCTTTCGAAAATATCAAAGACACCGAACTGTCTGCCACGTGTACAGTGACTGTGAGAGAATGATTCCGGATAAGGTAGCCCTCCCAGAAAATAGAAAAATATCCGATTTCACGATTTTTACACAAAAATATCTTGACACATAGTAAGCTTCCAAAAATATAATCCATGTAGAAAACTTACAATATAATGGGAAAAAAATAGAAACAATTTTTTATTTTTTAATTTATTTTAATATATATTGTATAATTTAAAATTATTAAAATTATGGTATTAAAAATATTAAAATACATGTTAATAAATCTTTTATTATTTCAATAATATATATTATTAAAACCAAATTAGAATAATCCCACAATTTGTCGTAACAACAATAACTTTCGTTTTCTTAAAAATTTCGTTAAGATGTAAATTTTAGGAAAGTTTAAAAATATGCAGTCTTATTCTTAATTATTAGGAAATTTATTTTCAATAGACTTACAGGAACTCATTACAAATTATCATGTGCTTAATAATTAGTTACAAAAAAATTATATTAAAAATGTTGATAAAAGCTTATTTAAATTAAGGATAATAATGGGTCGGTCCATGAGTTTAAATTTAGGTCTTTTCAATAGGCCGATTTATAGGCTGGCCGAAGTAAACGACCTGGGCCGAGTTAATTAGAATAAGGCTAAAGTTCAAAATATGAAATTAAAAAAAAAACAATGTTATTTTTTATTTTTTAAATTAAAAGTATATCTTTGTAACCTAATTAGGCAGATTAACTAAGTTCAATTAAACTCAGACATGGGCTCAAACCAAGAACTTTAGATATCACCAAGATTTCAAATTGAGCCCAAACCTAGCCATAAAATGTTGGGTCAAATTTGGATTGAAGTGAACATAGGCTTGATCCAACACATTGTCATCTCCGGACGTGTCACACTTGTGAACCAACTTTAACGATGAATGGTCTCTCAAGCTGTACGGCCTTTTGCGCTTTTAGCCTACCATTAAGTTTTGAATCGTATTGATAAGGCCTGATCAGAAAATGGCCCCTACCAATACTAGTGATTCATGATTAGGTTGGTAAGTATCTGTCAGGTCATACTTGGACCGATTCAACTTTGTTCAAAGCACTGCTATTGTTGGGTGGTTAATTTGAGTCTGGCAAAGACAGTGATGCGATAGTTTCATTCAACACATTGAAAGAGATTCTCTACTCACTGCTGAATTCTGGGGAGTACATTTGGGGCTTACTCTAGCTTGGACATTGAGCTATCGATGAGTCATAGTCGAAGTAAATTTTCTAAAGGTTATAAACATCTTGTCCTCTTCTCATCCAGTCTTATCTGATGACAACCTTTTGGTGACAGGTACCCGTAGGCTAATCCAACATGATTGGGAAGTAGCACTTCAACATGTACATCGTGAAAGGAACCAGTATACAGATAGTTTGATGTCAATCGCAACTCTAGTCAGTCCAGGACTATATACTCTTCAGGAGCCGCCGATGACCATAATGGAGCTCCTCCATTGTGACAAACAGGAAATGTTGTATCGCAGAGCTCTGTGCTAGTCGTAGCTTCTAGTTTTGGTTTTTTTTGTTTTTCCATTGTAAACAAAAAAAGGTAAAATTAACAAGATCGGTTTGAGTTGATAGGATTGAGTTTAAAATTTTAAACTTTACATTAGTTCGGAATTGAGTTGCTCAATCCGATTCAACCTAAAATTTAAAATTTTTAAATAAAATAATATATATCGTTTTTTAGTAAAATGATATTGTTTTAACTTTTAAAAATTAAGCCCAAACCCGTAGCTCAACTGTTATTAAAGTCGAGCATGTCAATTATCAAATTTATAAAAAGGTTTACACCAAAGAGAATTAATCCTTACATAAACTAAGACTGTATAAGAATGTTGGCTAATGTTTTGACTAGTAGTAAATTGTCATTTTGGCATGCGTATGATTCTTCGGTTGCACCGTAAAAAGAACATTAATAATGTTTAAATTATGGGAATTCCTTGAACAAATTACATGAGGTTGTAGTAGTACCATGACTTGGTTAGTGGATCAAATGTGGTCCACCTTGCAACCCTTTTTTAATCTCATCTCAAGATGACCAAATTTGCTCCACCAAAAACATCCCTGGACTGGATAGTCTAGCACTTTACATGCTCATGTTGTCTTTCCTGTGTTCAAAATCTGGAGATTTTATCTCATCCGGGAGTTCAACGTAATGTTCCCTTCAAGTAAACAATAAGTACATCATAAGTTTTATTCATAAGTTCCGCCGCCAAAATTCGGCGGCAGCCACATGCCTCCGCCGCCTCCGACGTCGCTGGTTACATAAGACATGCAAGACAATGGCACCAGACACAGCCCTCGGCTTCTCAAGTCTTTCTTCATCTCTTCATTTCCAGTCTCCCCCTGAAATTAGTGGATAATTGTTAATATTACCATTGTAATATTATAGTTTGATGAGTTTTTGTCATTATAATTGCGTAATAATCCCAATTAAAGTTAACATTTCGGCACAAATCTAATCAGATTAACCTTAATTGTATTGCTTTTGTTTTGTTCATACTAATCCGACCTATTATCAACCCTAATTACGGGTATTCGTAATCGTAATAAATTTGGTATTCGGGCAAGTTAAATCTTTGTTTCAACTTTCAATCCTTCTATTATTGATTAATGTTTCTAAATGCTTGAAGATTAGCAATCAATTTCTTACCCCTTGCCTAGCTCTGCTGATCTTGTTGCGAGATGACTTCATGTAAGGTACGCTCAGTGTCTGCACAGATAAGTCAAAGAGACCAAGTGACAACAATCTTCAGCAATTAACTTCTAAATCCTAAATTTCAAAGTGCCTTACTCGTGCAGTTAGGTAATTTATGTAACTTAGCAGTACTACAATGTCAGACCGTAACATGAAAAGTATATAAAGGTCATTGAAAATGGTAAACAAAGAAGAATGGTGGGAAAGTGAAAGTACCTCGACCTGGTTTTGAAGGAATTTGATGTACCCAATAGCCTCCATTAGTACGGATGCTGTGTCTGTCTGAAGTTATTCCCACCAAGCATGCAAAAATGTTCACGTCAAATTAAAAAAATAGCAGAACCCAACACAACATTTTTCTTAGTTAAATCAGAATCATAAGAAACATATATTCTCTAGGGTTCTGTAATTAATTCGCTCTCTCTCGTTTTTCAAGTTTGATGATCTTACCACGTTGTTTAAAAATACAATATTTTAAAGATCCGACCACAAGTTAAACCAATAAGATAGAAGATTTAAGGTTTAAAATGTTCAAATAGTATTAAATTGTTATAAAACTGGTTAAAAATTGCATAAAATTGAAGAATTTGAAAAATGATTGAAAAAGGTTGTCCTTACTTATCGAAAATTTTAAATTTTAATTTAAAAAAGAGATTGTTATTAAATTAAATTATTAAACTAAATCAAATCAAAAAAATTGAAAAACTAAATCAAAAAATTAATCGGTTCAAGATTTTCACTATTAAACTATTGAACCGATTTTGTGTTTAAAACATTGAAAAAATATTCCCTTGACTAGAATTACTCATCTCTTTTTTTTTATTAAACCACCTAATGTCCGTCGTTACATAGACAATCATCTAATCCAGATTCGAGCTGGGTAGAACCCTTTTGAGCAACAAAGCTCTCCCTCACAAGTTTTTAAAGCAACTTCATTCCTAATACTTGAACTCAAGACCTTGGTTAAAGAGAATTACTCGTCTCTTTAACCTATTAACATTTGTTTGTGGATGGTATAAGATTGGCAATGAATGAATTAAGCATTAAAATTATATTTTTTTCTTTAATCCCCCTTAGTCTTAAGTGAGTATTGCAAATTGAATCAAATTGAAATTTCAAATTTAAACTTGGTTCAAAATTTGATCAATTTAAAATTAATTTATAATTTCAAATCGAGTCAGGATAAAAATATAATTCTAAGATCGTGGCTTATTTAATTAGAGTGTTGATTGGTAATTAGTAAATGGTGACAATGGTTAAAAATTTTAACTAGAAGCAAAATTACCTTGCCAAAGGGTGCAACCAGTTGCTGCAAAGCTGCAATTCTATCTCCTAGCTTTTCTTTCCTTACCTGTTTAATTGCAACATTCAATAAAAATTATAAGTATGATTAATAAGTAATTAATCAAGCATTATCATATAAGAAAAGAATATTTAAGGGAAAAACTCAATTCAGTCGTTCAATTTTTTTAAAAATCATACACTAACCACTCTAAACTTCATTCTTCACCAAAGTAATCCTAAACTTATAGTTAGATATACCCCTTAAACCCTAAACATCCATCAAAAACTTAAGTAGCAATTTAAAATTTAAGGTACAGTGCTAAGTGCTTAGAATCATATCACATTGATCACCTAAGGAAAGTCCAAGTATTTTTTTCATACCTTAAATGGTGGAAAGGTGGCGCGTGAATCCAATCGCGACTTCTTGGGTGGTGCAGCTTGGGTTGCCTTCGTCGCCTCCATCAAGTTGGTGTTGGGCCTCTTTGTTTGATCAGTGTTGTTGAAGGAGGAGATCATCTTTACAACAAAAAACAGTGAAAGTTAGAAAGGATTTTGGGTTTTTTTTAGGAGTGATCATCATCATCACCATAAAGTCATATTCTAAAGAGATAAAAAATAAATAAATAAAGACTGATTCTTCTGATAAAGAGGATTCATTTATGCAATGTTTAAAGCTGATGGGTATCTTTTCTCTTTTTCTTAGCATAGGCCCTTAAAACTTATAAAGGGTTTCGACTTTCAAGTTTTTTCACTGTATCTTTTGCTTATCTTTTGAGTTTTTGAATCACAAATTGTAGCAGGAAGGGGAAGATGGAGTGTTTTGTGGTAAATGTTCTTGAGGCCATTGAGTTCAAGGTGACAACAATGGCTATATCAAAGAGGAAGAGAAAGAAGAATTAAAGAACATGAACTCACTTTACTAGGGTTATATGTGGATATTTGACTTGATTGTGGCATTTGATCAACACTGAAACCGAAGGTGTCCTTGTACATGCCAAGAATGTCAGTAGAAGAAGGTTGACCAAAACTCCCACTAGACCTAGTAGAGCTTAAGAGATCTGAAGCCTGTAAGTTCATGTCGAATGACCCTGAGATTGAGGAAGACGATTGATTCAAGCTTGAAATATTTATGCTGGGATGTATCTGACTAAACTGTCCTCTACCACTACTTCCATATATGGAGGAATTCTGATGGCCATTGATGGGAAAACCAGAAGAGATAGTCTTGAGCAAGAGCTTCTCGCTAAGATCGTTCAGATCTTTCTGTTCGTTCTTCACGTAGCTTGCAGTCGAAAGATGTGGATCCTCCACAGTACTGGAAGGACTTTCAACTAACAGATCAGTGAATTTTGGGAAAGCTGAGAGCTCTCCTTGAAGTTTTTGAAGTTGTAGGTAATGGTTGCTGAAGCTTCCTCCATTGTTATTCCAGTGAAAGCTCGAGTCTTGGATCATAGAACTGTTGACCTGAGGAATCAGATTCTCATTCCTGTGCCTTGGATTTAAGATAACCCCATTATAGTTTGGACGGAAGTTATCAGCATTCCTGCATGAAGAGAGGTGATATGAGAAAAAAAAAAAAGTCCCTAGCAAAACTAGAAAGTTTAAAACTGATACAGAAAAGTAGTCTTTCATCACCTTGGAAAAGCAACGGAGCTAGCTTACTAACAGTCCAAGGGGAAAAAAAGCCAATATGGAAAGGTAAAGAATCAAAACCTAGCTACATGGGGTATTCAATTCTGGGGCAATTTGTGATTGATGTAACATCAAATCAATAAAGAGAGAAAAAAAAGAGAAAAAGAATATCCTACAGTAGTTGATGATCATGGCAGTAGTACTAACTGTAACAGCCAAAACATTCGTTACAACAACTTCAAAGCTCTAAGCAAGAGAGAGAGAGAGAGGAAAAGAGAACTCACAAAGTGATGCTTTGAGTCCAACCCTGAGAGTTTGCAACCCCGTAGCTAGATGGAGCCGTAGTTAAAGAAGCAGAAGACGAAGATGAAGAAGAAGAAGAAGACCCAACAAGTTGGTCTTGAAGCTGATGGAGGTTTGCAGACTCCATAATAACAGATCTCTTATATATATACAAGGGCTTGAAAATCCCAAGATGATTAAAAAATTTTAACTATAGCCCCCTATAGCTTGTTTTTGGCTCCATGAACATCTCACTCACTCTATTCAAAGGAACAGTAGAGTTCAGGTGACACCCACAGACCCCCCTTCGTGCTTTTGGCCTATCAACTTTTCCTCAGTTTTGCTCTTTACTCTATCTAACAAGCCTTGAAAAGAAAGAAAGCAAGAAAAAGAGGGTCAGGCATGAGTATAAGAACCTATCTCCATACCTCTCTCTTTCTCACTGTATGACTTTAATTATTCATTTTCTTTTCCGCACTCCATACTCACACACTGTCTTTTGCAGGCTGCTTATCAATATAAGATTGAATAAGCATCTCTCTCTTTGTCCCTCTCTTGTGTATGTCTCTCTGTTTGTGAGAGAGATAGTGATACTTTTATGGCAACTGTCTGCAATTACAGGGAGATGATTATGCGTCCTCCATGTTATGATTAAGATCCAACCTTCGATCCCAAGGCTTTCAATAAAGGTCTGAGAAGACAAATGATCATAGCCATATGCTCTTCCTTCCTCTCTCTATCTCGCTGTCTCTTTCTTTTCCTTATCTCCACATGCTCCAAGGTTTTGCTCAGTTTCATATATATTGCACACCAAAGGGTTTCTATGTTTTTTCACTAAGAGGAAAAAGAAAAGGAGTCATGTAGTTGGATTGTGGTATTCTATTGAATCCCCACCCTCTTATATATACACATCTATAAAGTTAATTTATATAAATAAAGTAAATAATCGAAAATTAATGTGAATTTAATTTATAAAAATTTTGAATAAAAATTATTATTATAAACAAAAATATATTTTTAAAAAATTTTGTTTATTACTATCATTTGATTACCATGTAATTGATGTCTTCTTGAGTTTATAATTTATAAAATTTTAATTCATAACTATAAATATAAATATTTTTTTTTCCTTTTTTAGGTCACTACGAAACAATCTCTCTATTAGTTAAAAATAAGGTTGCATGCTATTAGACTTCTTCAGATTTTACGTTTTAGCGAAATTTTTATTATTGTCATAATAATCCAGAGCCTATATAAAAATGTATACGAATATTTAAAAATAAACTAATTGTGTAATTAAAGTATATTAGTCATAATTATTAATAATATCTAGTATTAAATAATTCAATAGCACGTATTTAATAATAAATTAGATTAGACAAAAATAAACCTAAAATTAAAATGAATTTATAATTTTTTTGAAATATAAATACACAAAAATTTTAAAAATAAAACTCAACCAAAAAAACATTTTTTAACTTAATTAAAAACAAAAGTAAAATCAAACAACTTCTCAAGTGCACATAGTGTAATTTTCAATGCCTAATGTTTGTATAAATGCACCATCGACGAGATTACACTCACC
>JANKOD010000006.1:1844346-1856760 GCA_026284645.1 Erythroxylum acuminatum | reverse complement strand
ATCATATAGACAATTTTTTCTTAGATTTTGATTTTAAAATAAAAAATGTGATACGCATCATCATCATCATCATATCATTACACGTAGTATGAAGTTCCGCAATAAAGCGGGATCTGGAGAGGTCTGATAGTACGCAACCTTACTTTTATATAATAGTGAGGTTGCTTCCGGTAGACCTACATGTAGATGTGACAATAAAAGAGTGACATAGGTTAAATAGTAAATAAGTAAAACTGACACGCTCAATTATTATGTAAATAAAATTTCAATAAATACATAAATAAAGAAAATATAAAATATAACCAAATGATATACCTAATAATGTCCAGATCGGCTAGTACCTGATAAGCTGCAAAGTCCAGCTCTTCTTGTCTCTAATTAAGCTAGGGGTCCATGCTCAGAGACATTGAAGATATGACAATCTTACGGTTTTAGACAGCCTCGCGGGATCTTTTCTCATACACTTGTCACTTATATAAAACTAATTAAATTCGATTTAAATTAACAATTTAAAATAATATAATAAATTTAATTAGTTTGATTCAAGTTTAAGAACTGAGTTGAATATCGTGTAAGTAACAACTGATTGACCCGTATATGATATTCGTGTTGCTTATATTTTATTAATACTTTTTTAAAATAATTTAAAAATCTTGTTGAACTACAGAGCATCTCCGTATCTTTTACCCTATCGAATTATATGGTCATAAGCCGATTGATTCCCTTGAAATCAATATAAAAAGAAACCTAACATGCATCGAATGACTAGGAATGATAACATGAACACTAGCAATTGGGTTTGAGCTGTAAATAGGTTTAAAGCAACTTGAGTTCCACGAACTCTGAGTCACCTTTTGATAAAGTCTACATTAGATTAGATTCATTAACTATGATGTTTTATGGTACCACGTAAAAACAAGCATTGAGTATTGAGCATTGAGCAGCAGCCTACCATATAGCCAGGAAGAAAAAGAAGAATCTAATCTAATGGAATAATTGATGTCGGATGTTGGAAAAAAGAGGCTGATTCTTCTCTGCACATCAACACCAAAAGTGGGAGTAGTTGCTTCTTAAATTCAGCAGCTTTTGTAGCAGAAAGTTGCAGTTTGCGTCGGGACCCTTTTGCTTTACTGTTACTTTTGTACTCAGAAGAGAGATGTAAAAAAGAAGAAAATATGATTAAACTAATATTTTAAAAAAGTAACAAAAAATTTATTAAACTGTCATAAAATAAATTAAAGATTAAATAAAAATTAAAATATAATTAAAGAAATTATTAAATAAAGATTAATTGGTTTATTTTGGTTTATAAGAATTTATTAATTAATAAAAATTTATTTAGAACAAATTAAAAATTAAAATGATAAAAATAATTTTAATAGAAGTTTAAAGACTAATTTAAATAAATTTTTTAAAACTTCCTTTTTTTTGTTCTTTAAATAAATTATAAAAATTGAAAAGAAGCCGATATTATTTGACGGATAATATGGATTTGATTATAAAAATTATTAGTTTCGTCCATGATTCAAAATAGAATGAATGCATGAAAATATCTCTTACTCAATGTTTTAAAAATCAAACTAGAAATTAAACAAATAAGGTAAAAGGTTTAAGTTGTAAGGTTTAAATAGTTCAATCAGTCTTATACTGTTATAAAATCTGTTAAAAATTAAATAAATTAAATAAATTTAAAATATGGCCGACAAAAATTGTATTTACTTATCGATTAATTTGAACTTTAATTAAAAATGATTTATTTTTACTTATAAGTACTTATTAATTTACGAGAATTGACTAATTATTTTACAAATTAGCACATAACAAAAGCTATTAAAATAAATCAAACTCAGAAATTAAAAAAAAAAAGAGCACTCCGTTTAAAAAAGTGTAGTATGTTTTAATCTCGGATACCGAAAAAGGAATGGTATATTTCTCGAGAAAGGAACAGAAAACAAAGGCATAGTATTCTATAGTCCTCCATGCTCAGGGAATATATTTAGTATCCAAATAATTATAAATTAAGAAGCTAATCTCTGTAAAGAACTTGCATGATCTGTGAAGTACAATTAAAATATAAAAATACTGTATGTTCAAAGATGAAGGACAAAACTTGTATTATTAAATAAGAAAAATGTAATTGTGAACTTTGGCAGTGTAACAACTACAATAACAATATTTAATTGATTTTTTGACTTAATCACTTTTTGTATTTTGACTAATTTCCGATTTTTTGGACTAACCAAACGAATATAATTATTAAAAAATAAGAAATTTAAACCCAAATCATTACATTTTTGGTGAGAATTTTCACTCACAAAATTATAAGAAAATAAATTGATTCATTAAATAAATAAAAATATATGGAGTTAAGTTATTCTTAGTGGGGCAAAAAGATTTAAACAAAAATACTTATATACAAATTTTTAAGTATTACTTAAAAAAGTCATCAATCCTTAAATTTTTTTTTAAATTTCTTGGTCATTTTTCTTTTTTTTAAATAAGTATTTTCTTACGCCCTTGTTAGAAAATAACAATGAAATATGTGTATGATATTAAGCATAATATACAAATAAATCAAATATAGTTAACATCACGATTCAAAAGCAGTTCTTAAACTTGATTCGAACCAATTAAATGTAAACAATAACAACGACAACAACTCAGTAAAAAATTCAATAACACGGGGTCTAAAAGATCTAGTAGTAAGTAATCTTACTCTTAATTAGTAGAGAGTCTGTCTAACATACCAACAATTTATTATAATTGTTATAAATTACTAATTTGAATTGGATTTAATTATTTGGGTCAAGTTTAAGAATTAGATTAAATTATCATATCAGCAACATTTGATTGATTGATCTGCAACATCCATTTTACATATATTTGTTATTATTTTTAGTAAAAAATTGAAAAAAGAAATTTTTTGAGAAATTTAGAAATTTAAAATATTTGGCCTTGTATTTTTATCTTAAAAATTGGTAAAATTTTATATTAAAAATTTTAAATAAATTTAGACCCATCCATGTAAGGGAATAATATCGTTCTAATGGCTACTATACATAGTCTCCTCTTCCAAGGAAAAAGAGAGGAGCCACGAGATTTATAAATTGAGAGATAAATTCTCCTGTTTCGGTTTTTGTGTGTCATTCTGTATTCGAGACTATCCATTCATTCAGTAATATTTCGTGTGCCACTATCTGCTTAAAACCATCCATCAATCTATTAAAATATTAACGGATGAATAGATAATCTTAAACACAAAGTAACACACACAAACAAAAACAACCACCGACTATCCTAAACGGAAATTGCACCGAACAGCACCAGCAGCAGCAGTAGTAACAGCCCATTTCTCTGATGAAACAGAGCACAGAACTTTCAACTTTGAATATGGAAATTAAAAAGACTCTTCTTTTCCACTTGTCGTCCTTCAAGAAAGATTGCATCTTTTCAAAGGTAATATAAATGCCTATGTGTATTTATTACTCTCTTCAGCTTGAAAGCCAATAATAGTTCTTACCGTTTCTTGTCCAAAAAAAAAAAAAAAAAGCCATCCAGATTCCAGACATAAAGACAACCTAAGGACTGAGGGTTTTGTAGCTTCCTCCCGAATCAAGCCGTGCTTGTATATGAGAAAGCAGATGCAGGTCACCTTGTAGAAAATATTGGCTCTTGTCACAGCATCCGAGGAAATTTCTTGTCGGGGATTTAACTTAAACCTATTTGGACATGTCTACATTTTTGTTCCACTCACCCTTAACTTTTTCAATAAAAGATAAATTAATGTTTGAGGATTGAGCTTCCAATCTTATCATAGGATAATAAATTATAAAGTTCCATATTTGTATTTTTTATTTCCGTATTTAATTTATAAAACTTTTAAAAATCAATAATTCAATTTAAAAAATTATTTTTATTAATATAATCAGTTTTTTAATTTTTAATTTGAATTGTTTGATTTTTTTAAACAATAGACGATTAATTTAAATTTTTAAAAAATTAGGGTTTAAAATAAAATTTTTATACTTTTTTCGGAATGAATTTTTTAAATTTTTGTGCGAGAAAACATATTACTTAAATTTAAATTATTGAATATTTTATAGTTTTAAATAAAAAATTAAAAAAAGATTGCAACTACTTTGATTGGGTCTTTACACTACAAAATTTCCAACTTTTTGACCAACCAATATGTACAAAATTTAGTTCCTGAATTTTTCCAGGGCAAGCTGTTTCCAGGAAACTGGTTAAAGTGATTGCGTTTGACAAGAAAGACAGATGCTTTCCATCCAATCATAGTTGGCTGGAGGACATGAAGTGGTAGATAAGACTTGGATTTTCTTACATAGTCAACAAAGCAAGCACTCATCTTTAACATGAGTACAAAACATTTTACTCATTTAAAACGTAGACTTCAGTGAATCACTACATAGGCTTGGGACCCCAACTTCAACTAACCACGCAAGTTGTAACCTGAAAATGAAACATCAAGTGTTCACACTAGACAACAATTGAATTGAATCGGTCTAGCTAAAAACTTTGAATCGGTCAATTTTTTATTTTAGTTTTCAATTTTTTGATTTAATTTATTTTTTGTTAAAATTAATTAATTATTCAATTAGTTTGTTAGAGTATTTCATAATGTTTAAGCATGAAAATGTTAAAGAGTTTATAAGTAGTAAGAGTCAACTATTCAAATGACTAGTTCTAGTCATTTTGAGAATAGTTGACCCAAGCCCAATTATTATTAGTAGACTCTACACTTTACCCATATTAAATTATAGTTTTTATAAACTAAAATGGACCGATTAATTTTTATTTAATAGTCTTCCTTTTCAATTAGATTTTAAAATATTTCAATCATTTTTCAATTTCTTTAATTTTATTCAATTTTTAATCAATTTAATAATGGTTTAGTACCGGTTGAACTTTTAAACATTAAACTTACTAGTTTAACTTTCTATGCCGATTTTTAATAATAAAAATTAAAAGAATTATTAAACCAAATCAAACTAAAAAATTAATCGGTTAAATTTTTTTACTGTTAACAACCGATCGGGCTGATCAATTTTAAAAAATTGCTTTACACTACATTTCTATATTAATTTGCAAAAAAAAAGCCTAACTAACCTAATTATTATTATTATTTTTACCTTTTCACTATTAGGACTTCATAAGAAGTTAATATTATTTTCATCCAAACACGTTTAATTTGAAAATTTGATAAAATTCAGTTATTGGATTTTAATATTTCGGTTACTACTACACTGAATTTCACTTTTTTATTTTAATTCTAATATTTTAAAAGTTATTACTTACTTCTTTATGATTTTATTTATGATGTAATTTTTAATTATATTTTTTAGTACACAATAATTTAAAAAGCTTCAAATTACAATAAATTTTAATATATTTAATTTGCTATATATATATATACACAAACTAAATGGCGTATGTTTGGTATTGGAAGGAGCATAATTGGTAGAGTGAAAGTAGAATGTGCAAACCTCAATGACCAGATTATTGAGTCAATCTTAAAACCAAAGCCAAACTACCTATGGTCTTCGACCCCACATGTCTCTTATGTTATGTTACAATCAAGTCTTTTTGGGAGACATCCTTATCTTGGGACATTTTCCAATGCATAATGAACTTTCCCTTGACTAAATATTATTGCGAACAATAATATAAGACAAAAATAAAAACTTATTTTTTTAATATTAATAATTATATATTTTATAAGCTCTAAGTGACGGGTCCATGCTTTCAAGTTTTAGTTTAATAGCTAAAAATGAGGATTAGGTCACTGATTAATCTGATTTCTTTGTGCAATATGAGTATGGACAATGAAGCTGAGTCTCAGGCATGTAGGTTAAATTGACCGATATTGTCTTTTATACTCTTATACGAAAAGTCGCATGTTCGAGTCATAGAAACGGTTTTTTATAAGATATAAAAAGTAGATTGCGTATAATTGATGACCTTTTTTCGACTATCTCAAATCGCAGATAATATATTTTGAATTCGAGCAAATTAATTAAAATACTTATTAATTTATGATCAAGCAATTCAAAATTCATAATAAACTATAATATTTGGAATTAAGAATCCTCTCTTTGTGCTGAGCAAAAGCGAAGAATTCAGTCAACATGGTCAAGATTGATGGGCTGTTATGTCATAATCCGTTGATTACGACGTCGTTATTTGTAAAACGGCGTCGTTATTAATGAGGAAAAGAGAGGGAACCCTTCTTCTGTTGATAGTGTATTTGCATGCGAAATTTACCGCAGCATGAGGTGGGAAAGCAGAGAGAGACATATTAGGTATAGAGAGGGACGTCAGAGACTGAAGATGAACCTCCACACAAACGACACCGTCTCAGTCTCTGCACCCACGTGAAGCTTCCTATGCTCACGACCCCAATAAGATCCTCCGTATCCAAAAGTGGGCACCATCTTAGAAACCAAAAAATCCTGGCCCCCACTTCCACCTCTTACAACTCACACGTGTCCCCCAACTCCTCTCACGTGAACTGCCACGTGTTCCCAACTCAGACACTCCCTCCACACTGTTCTTGTCCTATAAAACCACAACCTGCGTCTCGGGTCATAGACAACCCAAGAACGAGCACACATAGCCTAACTAGGATCAGATTACAATTGGGTTTACTGTTCTCGACATGATTCTTATCTTTCCCGAAAGAAAAATCCAAAAAAAATTTCTCCTTCTCTGCAACCTTTTTTTAATAATAGTAACAGATACATACACCATCAGCAGCGACGTGAAAAAAGGGGCTGCGATTGCGAATCTCAGCTTACGTTAGCCTCTCCGACACCTGCCACCGAGATTTTGTTCTCTGTTACTGTCTAACACAATCCCATTTTCCTTTTTATCGTGTTCTGTTCGGTGGATACACGTTCTTCTTCTTCTTCTATATTATATGAAACACAGAGCAGACGCGGAAACAAACGTTAAAATGGTCTCTAAGCTGCTTCTACTTATGTTCGCTATCTGTCGGTTGATTGTAACCGTCGGGTTGACCGTTGACCCCGCAAAGCTTCTCCGGATGGGAGTTGACGGTCAACTCAGTGTTGACCCAGCAGACATGGAGGCTGTTTCGACGGACTTCGGTTTGCTCGGTCGAACCGAGCCGATGGCAGTGTTGCGACCAGCTTCAGCCGAGGACGTGGTGCGACTGGTTCGAACGGCGTTTAACGGTTTCACGGTGTCGGCTAGGGGTCACGGGCATTCGATTAACGGACAGGCACAGACGAGTGACGGAGTGGTGGTGGAGATGAGCCACCGGAGTGGATCGAAGAAGGCGGCGCAGCCGCAAGTTTCGGTGCAAGAGATGCACGTCGATGTCTGGGGAGGAGAGCTGTGGATAGACGTGTTAAGGAGCACCTTAGAGTATGGACTCGCACCCAAGTCATGGACCGACTACTTGTACCTCTCAGTGGGTGGTACCTTGTCCAATGCTGGGATTAGCGGTCAAGCTTTCAACCATGGACCTCAGATTAGCAATGTCCATGAGCTTGACGTTGTTACAGGTCTTCTTCTTCTTCTTCTTCTTCAGATTTTTGTTAGGTGGTGTTTTCTAAACAAAGTTTTTCGCTGTGTCAACATATCAAATACCCTGTTCTATCGTGATCTTAACCTGAAAAGAATTTCCAGGTTTGTTTTGTCTTGGTTGTGCTCAATTCTGTCCCACGTTTTGTTTAACATAGTTTCAGTACGTGAGCTCTCTTGTTTGTTTGAAGTTGTTCTCACATGAAATATTGTTTTTATTGATGACAAGACAGTTTTGTCTTCACCAGTTTTTCTTATCAGGAATTTCTGAACTAAATTATGTATATTCACCATATATGGTATCTAGTTTTGGTATTTTTACTGCTATATTAACAAACACTGTTTCTGGATTACAGGAAAGGGTGAGCTCTTGACATGCTCAGAAGAACAGAACTCAGATCTCTTCCATTCAGTTCTTGGTGGTTTAGGACAATTTGGAATAATCACTAGGGCAAGAATTTCTCTTGAACCAGCACCCCAAAGGGTATCTTTCACTTTTACCCTTTGCATGTTGCTCTTACAAAGATAACTAGACTGCGAATTTCATATGAAAAAGAAAACACGGAATAAAGCCTTGAACTTCGTTAAAACTTGTCGGATTAAGATAAGTACAGTGAAAGAACTAAAAGTTAAAAAGGTATGAACTATAAACTCAAAAGGGTTGGGTCCATATGAGCTTTTAAACACATTTGGACGGCTTTCCTAAAGCTGGCAATGTCGTTGACATGTCCTTTTGGTAGTCTATTTTTTGCTCTCTCTTTCTTATGATGTTGTTCTCTTTGCTTGTCACTATAATGTTACAGGTGAGGTGGATTAGAGTTCTGTACTCCGACTTTTCGACCTTTACAATGGACCAAGAGTATCTCATCTCACTGCATCAAAAACCATCTAACCAAAAGTTCGATTACGTTGAGGGTTTTGTAATAGTTGATGAAGGACTCATCAACAATTGGAGGTCCTCCTTCTTTTCCCCTCGTAACCCTATTAAGATCAGCTCCATTAGTGCTAATGGCGGTGTACTATACTGTTTGGAGATCACCAAGAACTACAATGAATTCTCTTCAGACACCATTGATCAGGTATACCGTTATCACTTAAAACTACAGCTTTAATAAATCTTAAAATGGCTTCCAAAGTAGAACCTTCTGCTGGTTAGATTCTGTCATTCTTTTTTGTACTATTATATACATCAAAAACACATCTTGTTTAAGTTTGAACAATGTGTTTGATATCAGTTTTGTCCCACTATTCCTAGATTATATGATTGAGACTACACATAAAAATAAACAGAAAACACATTATTTATACGTATCAGCTTTCTGCAAAACGTTAATAGAAGCATCCATTAAACAAAGATTGGAAAATCTTCTGTAATCCATCGTACCCATTTGGCTGGGATCAGATCTCTATTTAACAGAAAAAGATTGGAATAAAGTAACTTAACAGAGAATTTGATGTTCATTTGGATACTAAGATTGAATGAAACTTTAATGTTTGTTTATTGCATAGAATATTCAGTAAATCTAATTAAGCCGGCAGCCGATTAAAATATTCTGATTAATCTATCTTCCTGAACTATCCCATTGGAAGCAAACTTATCCTGACAAAAGCAACTGTCTAGTAGCAGGTTTTCTTTTCTTTCTTTTTTGGTATGTGTACTTTGACGGTATTTATCTAATCTTTGTTGTTTAGTGATAATGAACAACAAACTTAATATAATTAAATACCAATCTAATGGTACTACCTATACCTGACAGGAAGTAGAGTCACTGTTAAAGAAACTGAATTTTATACCAACATCAGTGTTCACGACGGATCTGCCATATCTGGATTTCCTGGACCGAGTCCACAAGGCAGAGATGAAGCTGAGGTCTAAAGGTTTGTGGGAGGTGCCACATCCATGGCTCAACCTCTTCATCCCAAGATCGAGAATTGCAGACTTCGATAAGGGTGTGTTCAAGGGGATCTTGGGGAACAAAACCAGTGGGCCTATCCTCATCTACCCCATGAACAAAAACAAGTAAGTTTCAATCCTTTTTTTAATTCTACAATTTATGCTTTTTTACTTTTTATTTTTAAAATTTTAATATAGGGAGCCTATATCCGGCTCTAGATACATGCATGCAACATGCAAGTACACATATGAGTGACTATACCTGGCGTCAATTGTAGTGTGGTCACCACCCTATATAAGTTGAGGCATGATAGGATTAGTATTATATAAGGCAAAAGGTTAAAAAAATTTGTTTTTATTTTAAATTATTAAACATATCTTTATTGAAACTCTTGAGAAATTAATCTTATATTAAGTATCTTTTAAATCATTTTAATAAAATTTAATGTACAAATTATGCATATAAAGATGAAAATAAAAATATAATCATGTATAATTATTAAAATTCAATTTTAATATATAATCAGTATAATTAATTAAAATAATATTAATTTAATATAATTTTTTAAAAAATTTAGGCTACATCCCATAAAAAATTTAATTTATTAATTTTAAATAGAATTAATTCGGGACTTATTTATTATTGTGGTCCTAGGATTACGTAATGACACGTGGCAAATAGTACATGCTAAACAGTGAAACGCGTACATGACCCACGTGCAAAGCAGGTGAAATGCTGTGTTATTAAGCTCCAGCTTGGATTGACAAACACTTCTTCTTTTGTTTTTTTCTACATTTCATCTGTACAAAAAAAGTTAAAAGATCGGACGGCCATGATCCTCCAAGTGGGAAAGATTCCCATGTCAGGAAGATCTTCCCTTTGGGACCAAAGATTGCGACCGTACTCGTGTCGTTGTCCGAACACAAAACAAGAGACTGAGTCGAACTAGTTCCCCGAACCTTGCCGTTTAAGTACATAAATGGGTCCCCTTTTATGTAATGGTTTTTAGTTTTTACTGCCCAACTAACACAACGCTATAAACGACCTGTCCAAAGATTTTGGATATTACATTTATATTAAGAATATCCTAATGGATAGTGGTAACTGATCTGGTGCAGGTGGGACCATAGGAGCTCAGCTGTGGTTCCTGATGAGGATGTGTTTTACCTGGTTGCGTTGTTAAGATCAGCATTGGATGACAGCGAGCAGACTCAGACATTAGAGCACTTGACCAATCAGAACCATCAGATTCTGAAATTCTGTGATGATGCTGGGATCAAGGTGAAGCAGTACCTGCCCCATTACACAACACAGGAGGAGTGGGTGGACCACTTTGGAGATAAGTGGGCGCAGTTTTATGAGAGGAAGATGGAGTTTGACCCTGGGCGCATTTTAGCAACAGGCCAACGTATATTCAAACCTTCCTTCACTTCTTCTTCTTCTTCTACATGGACCAGAGTGGCCTCTTCATGGTGATATTAACCCATCCAATTTACCAAAACCATACCATACTAACAGATCAGGAACATCCTTGTACAGTAAGTCCAATGTCAAAGGAACTCGATTGATAATGTAGTAGTTCAATCCATGACATTTTTATTGCAAAATTTGTTATTAATGAAGTACAAATCTAAATCTGGTTCGAATGAATTACATATATTCTAAATTGTTCATTAGATTGACAAGTTCAATGCTTTATAATTAGATGGAACATCATCTCATTTTAAACCCAAGTCTGAGTTTGAACTCTTTAACGAGGAAACTAACAGAAAAAATAAAAACTAAAAACCATAAGATTCCGTAACAAATATATGGTTACTACAGTGAGCTAAAGTTTTGTTTTGAGTTTGGGTTATGAGAGTATCCTTAAGAAGTAGTAGTGATGGACGTAAGGGCACATGCTTAATGGATCAAGGGTAGTAGTATATTACTTGAGGGACTTGCTTTCTAGATTTTATCAAGAGAAATCTTGTTTCATGGTACATTAGTTTCTGTCCTGAGCATAACTTGAAAATGTGATTGTCTCAGCTTTTGTAACCTCTCCAGATTTTTTGGGAACGGTTTTCTACAGTTGCTGAGTTTATACTACCGAACATCAACTACCTTTCTTAAGTATGGTTACCATCTTCAATCTTATATGGAGTAGAGAGGTGGGCAGATTTAGCGCTCAATATCCCTTTACCGATGACAAAGGGTCCAACAGTCCATTCTTTTATGGACAAGAAATGGATACTATACCAGTATATGTATGCTACTACACTTTGTCATCATGGAACCACCATCTTGTCTCCTTCGGAGATCTACCACTCTTGCAGTTCTTCACATACCGATCATTGTCAACCGGGCGTTGCTGCACCAATGGCAGAACTTATGAACGTCATTTTCTCATTACCAGTACTGTGAGCTAAGTGGATAGAATAAATAACAACAAATTTTTAGATGTTGACCATACCTTCTTGGTTGCACTTGACAACATAGACAGGATGCTGATGCAGATAGAACTAACAGTCATAGCAGGGGACCATGAATCATACAGAATATCTGCAAGGATGAAAATGCCCGATCAAATAAAGGAAGAGCATGAATGACAAGTAGAAAAGTACTTTTTAACACCTTATTTGTTCCTTTGAAACATCTAAACTTTAGTTGCAAGAGAAGTTTTCAAAATCCTATTTGCTTTTTGTAAATTCCATCTGCACATAACTCATGGATCCAAGGACTAATCAAGTTATAACAATCTAACAAGATAACCATCATTTCGTAATATCTTTTAGATGAAGCTTCACAACTAGGAGGAAAATTCCAGATGTACAAAGTTTTGGGTAAGAACACAACAAAATGGAAGGTGTAATTGTTTTACAAGGACGTGACTCAAACACAAGATGAAATGGTTAGGGAAGGGGTTACAACTTACAAGAGCAAAGGGGAAGGTATTCTTAAAGCTCAGTCCACA
>JANKOD010000006.1:1823856-1839552 GCA_026284645.1 Erythroxylum acuminatum | reverse complement strand
TTAGTAATGTATGAAATTATTCTCAATTGTAAACTTGTAATACAGTATAATTTTAACTTAAATATGATCAAAATAAGATATGAACTGTCCATTAGTAAATGTTCTTAATTCATTCATTGTGACAAATGTATTTTCTTCATAAACAGTCTTTTCAAGTTCATTATAATCAAGATCAGGTGATAATTCTTCTTCTTCGATCCAAAAATTAGTGTGTTCAATACAATCAATATCAACTGGATCATACGTTCTCTTCTTACTAAACGATCTGAATACATAATAGAGAAGTTACAAAATCAATATTAAAAATAAAATTATTGAAATAAAATCAAAACTATAAAATAGTAAAATAGTTGTTCTTTATTATCAGATCATAAGTAACGTAAACAAGGTCATTAAGTCTTTGATGTTTCAAACGATTTCGTTTCTTTGTATGAATATGTTCTAAAACACTCCAATTACGTTCACAACATGATGCATAAGTTGCTTGACTGAGTAATCTAATAGCGAGTTTTCTCAATGTTGGAGCACTGTTACTGAATAATCTCCATCACTCATCTGCATTTTAAATTAATAGTTATGATAAAAATATATATTATTAATAAGTAAATAATGAATTAAAAGTATAAAAGTATCTCTTATTATAAAAAAAAAATTGCATATATGGTACATTATGATGAAAGGAACTACAAATTTATCATAAACTAACACATGCATTAAAATTTTTAATATGATACACAAATGTTTTAAAAAGATAAAAAAGTTATCATATTTATTAAAAAAATATGCACTGACAATAAGGTTATTGTAGTCATTTTATATATAATTATATATTTATAATTAGATATTTTAATCTTGCAACATATTAAAATTTTATTATAATAATTAAAATTTAATGGAGAAACTAAAAAGATAGAACTTCCCTTTATCAAAACTTTAAATACTATATTCATTTATTTCAAAGGTTATTATAATTATTATCTATTATGAAAAATATATTAGCCATTATAAAATAAGTTTTAAAATATATCTTGAAAATTATACACCATGGTTAGTAATTATATATGTATTTTATTCTTAATTTTTCCTTATATTTATAAATACAGTTGGCAACTCTATAAATGAAGAAAGAATAAAAAATATTTTTATGTTTTATGTAAAAAAACTAGAAAATATAAATGAATGACATAATATTTTTATATCCTATTTATTGTGACATGTTATTGGTATTTATATATATATATTAGATTATATAGAGTTAAAAAATAATTGAAATTGATTTAACCTCTTATAGTTATTCAGTAGGGATGCTATACTATAAGTTAAGAAGAAATTTAAAATAGGATAGTAACAATTTATCAAATATAGTGAGAAAATTTTAATCTAAAAAATGTTAGTTTTATTTGAAGTTATTTGAAATTTAAATAAAATATTAAATAAATAATTTTTTATATTTAGTTATGATCAAAATAACTTTCATTTATAATATATAAAACAATAAATATGCTCAAGTTACAAAGTATAATTATTTAATATAGAATTTATTTTTATCATATTTATTGTACAAGCAAAAACTTATACATACTATGAATTCATTTTAATAGTGAAAAATATATAACAACTATTCGATCGAACATACAAGATCTTAACTCAAGAAAAATCCAAGTATAAAAGGCGAGCAAATTGACTTTCAATTCACATTTCAGTATTTACGCAAGGTGTTAAAAATCGGACCGGACTATCTAGTCTGACCAAAAAAAGTTTGAACTGGCCAATTTTTATATATAGAGATTATTAGATGAAACAGAGCCAGATCACTGACCAGTTCAAAAAAAATTCAGCTAGACCGAATGGTCCGGTTCTATATATATATATATAAACACGTATTGTGATTGGGTGTTGGTGATCTTTGTGTTTGTAGATTCTGGAACTTCAAGAAATGCTGGTTGGTTGTGATCTTGCCACGTAAGCTTTTAATCTATCCGATTCTTATAATTTAACTGCCGGATAATATCAGTTGTTTATTTTAAGATATTTAATAAAATTAGTTGTTTAATATTAATTGTTTATGTGTGAATAACTTATGAGAGAGACTTTAAAAAAGATTTATAAGAATATAAATATTATATCTTAGTATTTATTTAAATATTCTCATAAGAATTTATATTTAAATATTTATTTTCTTAAATATTAAGTTTATAACTCTAATAAAAAATATAACATGTAATGACTTGATTAGTATGGAGAAAGAAAGTAGCACCAGCAAGAGGAATAGTAGTAGTAGTAATAATAATTATTATTATTATCTTTATCGTTATCATCATTATTATTATTACTACTACTATTACTACTCCTCCTCGGCTCCTCCTCTTATTAGTGCTACTTTCTTTCTTCGTACTAATCAAGTTAAAGTTCATTTTTCTAGTATATTAGCTTATTTATCACTAACTTTTTTCATTTAGGGTACTAGTATTTAGTGCAGGAAAAATAATAATAAAAGATGACAATTTAAGTAATTTAGAATGATTTTTGGGCACAATTACCTTTTTATTTTTTAATTTCTCAGCTGTGGAAGAAGATGCTTTTGATGAGAGTATTTTAAAAAATAACATATTAGGTTTAATCTGCCAATCCAATCAGCTGGCTATCAAACATGATTATCAACATTTTGACATAATCAAACATCCAAATGTTTCTCAATTCATCAAAAAAAATAGCTGGTTAATCATTTATCAAATAAGTTTATTGTCATTTTAAAATTGTAAACAATAAAAATAGAAGTTGGCAACTAAAACTTTGTCATTTTAAAATCAAAAATAAATAAAAATTATGTCAAAAAATTGTATGATAATCAAACAATAATATAAGTAAGATTGACAAATAAAACTTGACCGGAAATCAATAAATTAAGTTTAGATTAATTGAGTTTCAAATCAGGTTGAGGTCTAAAAGATCAACACGAATTTTAGTTCTAACGATTGAAACTTCATTAGCAAAATAACATTATTTTAGTATAAGTGTCTGCAAAATATTATTTCGATCAATTACGCCAAATAGCTCAAACTTTAAATTGGGCTCAGAGCGAAAATAATAAACATTGAATTGTTGTTGATCTCACCTGGCTCAATCCATTATTTAGTAATAAAAATGATTTTATTTGTATTTTTTATTTTAAAAATTATTACTTATTCTTTATGATATTATTTACTTCAATTTTTATAGGTCTTCATTTTAAAATTATAATAAATAAAAAAATTAACGAAATATTGAATAATATATATGTAGGCTTGACAACTAAAGTTCAACTATTTTCATTTTGAAAGTAATAGGTTAAATTTAAGTTGATAAAATTTCAATTTGAGTCCAGTCAGCTTGAAGTTTGATCCGAATAATTCAAACTCTCTTATCAAAATAATGTTGTTTTGTTGTAATTATTTAAAACCATATTGCTTTATTCAATTGTACTAAAACAACATTATTTTATAATTGTTCTAGTTAAATTCAGGTTGCACATATCACGTTTGACCAAGTTATAGCTGAGTTTAAATTGAAAACAATAGACACCGGATCGCCATCGATCCAGCTCAACCTGTCCTATAATCATCCATAAATATAAGAAAAAAATAATACCTTTTAAAATGTAAAATCATAAAGAATTCTCATATCATTAACCTTTTAATCTTTATAGCTATCTTATAACCCTAATTTGAATCCTAAGTCCTAGAAATCAAATATCTAAGAATGAAATAATTCCTTGAATAGTTTGGAACTAATTAAGGACAATAATAGCTCGAGTTGACTTGGGCCTTACTAGGTTCGACCCAATTTTTTTAAAATAAAATATCAAACTGAAAATTTTTAAAAATGAGCTCGCCTGGGCAGTTGACCTGACCTCAAGTTAGGTCAGGATAGGTCGGGTCTATTGCCATATCTAGATTTAACCAAGTTATGTTAACAATCCAACTAGTTTGATTTTAACCTTCCAACCAGTTTTGCTCTAAATACTATTCAAGCAAATAATATTTTAGTGATTTTTAATATTTTGGTAGAAAATTACAATGATTATTGTAATTTATCATAATGCAACTATACCGAAACAACGTCTTTATTATGTAAGGATAAATTTTCGTATTACTAAAACTCTTCAAATTTAGTTTCTCAACAAGACTTTTACTAAACATTGTTGTTATTGTTTGTGCAACTATAATATAATTATAATTTAGATGGTCATCCCAATTTATTGCGATTATACTTTTGTCCGTATTGAGTTAATCAATCTTGGTCCCTTAAAATCCGAGATAAATTTTAAATTGTTTCAAGTCTGATAGCCATAAAATTTATTTTGGTTGATCTAATATCAATTCTAGTTCTAATATGATTATTTTGTTATGACCGGAAAGATTTTAAAAAAAAGTTATCAAGTTCAAATTGACTATACAAGCTTAAATAAGGCCGAATCGAACTTGGCCTGTTAATTTTAGATTTAACGGGTTTGTGTTAATTTGTCATGCTTAATCTGTATTATTTATAATTATGAAATGTAACTTACTGATTGGCTAGTGAATTTTAAGCAGAAAAATTGAAATCACATAAACTGAATCGGATCTCCTATTTCGGTTATAATGTTCATATTATGTTTTATTAAATCTCATCCACACATTTACGTGGACTCCACGTGCAAATTTATGAATAAGATTTAATAAAAGAACAGTGTATCACATATCCAGTCTCTGATCAAAAGCTGTTTGTGATATTTCAAAATCACAATGTTCTTCAGGATCTGAAGAGACTAATTTGCAGAACAAGTAAACTTTTTACAAAATTTGCTTCACAATTCTCAACTGTTGAGAGACGGCTAGTTTCTGCTCTTTGAATACTAAATTACCTGAAGAAACAAGAGAATCCCACTTGAACTTTCAATCTTCTGACTGATCTGTAGCACCTTCTTTCGTCACGGGACCAAAAGGATTCGAGTCTTCAGAGGAATCAACAAACTCCTCCTTGTACATTTCTTCAATCATCGGTTTCCATAGCCGCACTCGAGCGTTTATGAACCAGTTGGAGACCTGGAACAGCAACAAATTTCGTCAGTGAATCCATTTCGTAATACTAAAGGTAATAACTAGTTCTTGAAACTTTCATTACTTGATTCTTGGTCAATCCTGTCTGAGATGCCAACATTAGTTTCTCAGAATCATTAGGGTACCTGTAATTAAAAAAAATGCATCAGACCTAGATTTAATTGCAGTGATCGTAGACTAATTGTGCATGTTCAAGTGCTTACGGATGGAGAAAGTGTTCAAAGAGCCAAGATCGCAGGATAGCTACAGATGTCTCTGGCAAACCTCTGATAGGTCTCCAAGCTTGCCTTTGACCTGTTATGATTCCAAGCTGTTGAAGACACAGCCTGGTTTGTCTGGTATTATCTACATCGGACAAGTTGAGTTGTGACAAACCCCGGTTGATTCTTGGTAAATCCTGTGAAAGTTTTCTTCTTGCAATAATGATTTGAGACACAATAGCATCTCTTAAGCTTGAGAAATGCCTGGACATTGCTTGGAGTGCTAGACCAGTGTAGGATTTGGCTGCTCCTGATCCTGCAACCTCTTCAAATGATAGTATCACTTGCTCCATTTGATGGTAGTATTTCTCAAATCTATCCTCTACCTGAAACGTATGTTACAACAAGTTTTTAACACTTCAGGTTTTTACAGAACCTGACAATGATATTTCATTACACCCACCTCTTCTAGTAGTGCTACAAGCTTTACAATTTTAACTTGGACTGCTTGCTTATCAGCTGTTAAGAGATCGTTACTGGACAAATCTGCTTTTAACTGAGAAGAAAGTCCCAGAGCTCCTCTTCTGCTGCCATGTATGAACTTGTCTGCAAACTTTTCGTTACTGATATCAACTGTCTTCTCACTGATGTTCACAATCTCTGCTAAAAGGACCTGAGCAGGCTTCAAGTATCGTGAATTTCTTATAACCATGGCAAAAGATTCTGCTTCATACAACGTTGTAGAAGGTCTAAATGCATTGGAACTGAAGGAGTAGTCTGTATTTACTTCCTCAACTCCTATGTTGCAAGCTTCTCTTGTCTGCTCACCAGAAATTAAGTAACCTGGAGCTGTAAGTTCAGTATTTAAGGGTCTCTGCCTACATTGAACCTGAGGAACGAGCAAGTGAGAACCAAGAGACAAGGAGAGCCTCTGAGTTTGATTGTTGGTCTCGTTTGTAGCTCCAAGAAGATCCATTAAATGTCTTGTATGACCAACCTCTGTCTGTTCCTCCATTGAAGAAGCTTGAACAAAGTTCATTGGTCTAGACATTCTGTCCTTGAGAGACTGAACGTTAGGCAATGCACCAAGAGACTCAGAGAAAATGTTGATGCCTCTAAACTCTGAACCATAGGTGCTGTAATTGAAATGGTTTTGACTACTGGTGGTGTCTGAGTCACTGAACTGCTGCATAGAGCTAGAAGTTGGATGTGCTTGTGAATCTTGTGAAACCATGGGTGAGTTCTTAGAATACTGAGTATCAGAGCTCCATTCTTGGTAGATTTCCAACAGAGAGAAAACTCAAGCTTCACATTCACATGCAAAAACTAGAGCATGGGATTACCAGCAGAGAACTTGCAGAGCAGTTGGATTGTTAAGTAGAAGCTTAGAAAGGTCATCTGAAGGATTATTTTCAGGAATTGGAATAGCTTTTGTCCTAACCTGGACTTAAGAAACAGAAGCATATGATTTACAGGCCAAACCCACTAGAGCATTGAAATAAACAGTGCCAAAAAGGGACATTTAAAAGCTAAAAGAGGAGTAGAAGTTGCTTAAACGAGCATAAAGAAGTGAATGCTAAGAGTCCAGGGCTAAAAAAGTTTACATCAATCTGTGAATGCTGAGAATTAGAAAGTAAGGCCTATGTACCTCCATCTCTCTTTGCCTCTGAAGTAATAAACAGGTCTAAATCCAAGCAGCCAACAGCTACAATGCCTAGAGACATAGACCTCAAAGAAGCATAGCTCATTGGCTAAGTAAAGATACAGAAACTGACAATAAAGATGGTCCTCAACTTCCCTGACAAGCATAAGCATCAATAGTTCAGCTTTAATGCATTTCTTTGGAAGACTCAAAAGTACTTTCATGCTCAAAAACAGTGTAAAAGTCTCTCTCTCTCTCTCTCCCCCTCCCCTCCTCATTCATTCATTCATTCATTCATTCATCACAAGTCGAGGAATAGGATGAGAGTCTGAATATGTTAAAACTGCTCTGGCCTGGGCCACTGTAATCTGTAAAAAATAAGGATGGAAAAAGTGGGCTATCTTTTGCACACTCCCAGTTTTAAGATTGACAGATTCTGAGATGGGAATATCAAAACTTGTCCTGTTTGGTGTTGTAATCATGCACATCGATGTTGAAAGGACAATGGGTCATGACTACTTTCCGAGAACAAGCAGGAAAATTCAAGTAAAAATGGCTTCTTTTTATTTCCCTCTCTATTATAATCAGTAATCAGAGGGGTTTTGGTGTGCTACTGATAAGATTGATTCTGGGTTTTCTTTCTTTTTCTTTTTAAATTAGTCTTTTCGAATTGCTTCAAGTAATGATTGCCATCTTTGTTCCTTTTGGCCTCCTCCTCTCCTCTTCGTCCAGTTGTCAGCCTCTGGTTTTGCGACATTGTTGTGTTTACTAGGGGACCTGAGATTGAAAGGCCCACCCCACACTCCTAAGATTAAAGGTGTCAGCATCAGACTCAGCATCAGCTGTGCATGTCCTGAACTATCACAGTCTTAGTGTGTCGATAAATTCTGTCATCTTCCTTCTCTTCCCGTGAGTTTTCACCTTTGGTCACACTTTTACCTTCACTACATTATGAGGCTGCCCATTTAATGAGCTTCACGTCACTCAAAAAACTTGAAAGACTTTAAAAACCAAGTATATATATACACACACACTTAAATATTCACCTCTATTTAGAATTTAAAATAAAAATGTTTAATAGTTTTTATTAATGATACATATTATGCTTAGAATGTCCTATTCACTTTCCTTGCTTCTCAATCTTTTCTCATCACAAGTTTTTAAGAATTTTACCAGATTTGGATTCTTGATATCCAGCTTTGACACCTCTTCCTATCCTTTTAAAGAAAATGTAATAGGTGTGAAGAACTAAATAGAAAATCTTCAGCACAAGATTATTGAAAGTAGTCTTAGCAAAAAAGTTCGATTCCCAGTCGTCATCAATAAGTAAAGTTGATTTTGATCGAGTTTATCAACATATTTATCGAGAGAGCAACAGATACGCTGACTGATTGACTCATTATGCAGACAATGTAGATGTTGGGGTCACATATTTTGACATTACATCCATCGAGTGCCACTTTTTTCTCTTAAAAAATATGTCGGGATTTTGTTTTCCTAGACTCTTTATGTAATGTTCGCTTTATTTCCCTTAAAAAAAAGTCGATTTTGATCGAGTTCAAATCAAGGTATTAAAAATATTCACTCTACTTCCTGACTTAAAGTTGAGTTTGCTATTGATTCAACCCGATTCAAACTCAAATTTTTATTTGTCTTCTTATTGAACAAGTTTGAGTCTTTTAAGTCAGACATAAGTTAAGACTTGGGACTCGGCTCAAGCCTTATGATACTTGAGTAATAGTAACTATTTAAAGATGTACAACTACACACATATGATTCTATGGAAAGTAGGAATTAATGAAAATGACAATTGGGTCAGGAGAATAGAATATAAGTTAAAAGAAGTCAGTGGGCATGCAATGAAGGGCAAGAAAGAAATATTTTTAGTGAAAAGCACATGTTTAGGGAAAATTGTTCTTAGGAGAGTGGTCCAAACGGTGAAGCTGCTTTTCTTACAAGTCTGGTTGACAATATTGACTTGATTCGATGTAAAATTAACGATTTAAGCTTGAATTAATTGAATTTCCAAGTTCTAATTTAAAAGATTAGAAGGCTTGATTTAAAATATTGTTGTTTGCTTAATTATACTAAAATAACATGATTTTATTTGAACCTATGTAAGGGCTTCAAATCACCTGTACCGTTATCCCTGTTCCCATATGTTTAGAAAAATTAGATGGTTAGATGTTGTTGGGAACATATGGGATAACGGTACATATGATTTGAAACCCTAGTAAGGGTTGAGAAAAATTAGATGGTTGGATGTTGTTGGGAACATATGGGAACAAGGATATAGGTACAAGTGATTTGAAGGGGACCTGATCCTCTGGTCTACTAACTCTGGACCAATCCTGTGTTAATTCATCATAGTCATTTATTTGTGTGAGCCTTATATAAGTGAATAGTTGGGATGAATTAGCACAGGGTTAATCCATAGTTAGTGGACCAGAGGATTTGAGGGGGATTTGAAGCCCTAGTAAGGGCCTATAACCACTATTTAAATAAAACTTGTCTCTTGATTTTGAATCATTGAATCGTCAAATTATTTATTCGAAAACACGTAATTTGCACAATATTTCAGCAGTTTATCTAGTACACGGCCATTAGGAGAAAAAGTGTGCTTATATGCTCTAAAACTGATTAAGCAAATGAATCAACCTTTTTTCAACTCAAACTAGGATGTACTAAGCAAACAAAAGGAAAATGAAGTTAACATAAAAGCAACATCCATTATTCGTTCACAACAATAACAACATTTAGTGAAAATCTCGCCGAAACACATAGTTGGAAAAGGTAAGGCAAAATCCAGTGATACACAGCCTTACCTTTACTTGATAAAGAGGCATCTATTATTGCAATACACAATCAACTTTTCATCCTCTTATCCAATTTTATTTTGGACTAACAAAATGACATACCATTCTACTTGTACAATTCTCCTTATTCAACTAAGTACAAAAGCCAGTAACCATATATGTATTTTTTTTTTAATCTTTACAGATATAGCTACACTTTTAACAGAACCTATTTGAGGACATCACAGCCGTATGTACATCTGTACTTGATAATGATGATTCTTCAAGAACCAACACCGTGTATCCTCTCCTTCTATTTCTGATCCTTCATAACATTGCTTCTTTTTCTTTTTGTCTCTTTACCACTATTGATTCTGGACACAGGTTTGTTTCACACTACAAAATCATGGAACATATGAGAGTTACCAAACCTGTCCTGTTGCTTTCCCACATTCATGGGATGATAATCAACTGCATCAAGTCCTGCAGAGGAATCTGCCATCCCTGAATCCAAGATGTGGGTTTCCTTAGATTCAGGAAATGAATCACTTCCATTTTGTTGTAATCTTAGAGCAAGAGACACCTGGTTTCCAGGTGTATAACTACTCCACTCAGACATGTCACATAAAACAGAGGAAGACATCAGATTCCTATCCCCATTGTGATTATACAAACTCTGATCATCAACCTTAGACATTTGGTCTTGTTGGAATTTCATAATCCCAAAATCTGTGATGTTGGCACCATCATGATCGTTTGGAAGCAATGTCCTCGCAATGGGTATGTTTGTTTCTGAATCAAGAATGTCATGAGACTTTAAGTCATGGACTTGGTTGGAAGGAAAATTATCAGCAGTAGAAACTACACTTTCTCGCAATTCGTCAAGCCTATCATCAGATGCTAAATCATTTTCTCCCTGTGCTTTGGACGGATCATCCAAAGAAAATTGAGAGTTGGCCTCTAGCTCACCAAACTCTTCCTTGTACATTTCCTCAACCATAGGCTTCCAAAGGCGTACTCGTGCATTTATGAACCAGTTTGCCACCTGACCATCATAGAAGATCAGAAATATGGCAAAAGTCTGGTGGACTATGCGCAAACCAGTGGAATTTTTTGGAAGAACAAGCAACCAAATCTCATTGACACGTAAAAGGTAAGCCTTCAACTCAAAGAACAATAAAGAGATTGCTGAAAGTTCTTGACATGTGAGGTTGACCATCCATAATTAATGTTCAATGGAACTGTTTAAGTTATGTTGGTACACTATGAAGGTTTGTCAGTGAGAAACAGAACCTTTACCTGGTTTCTGGTCAACCCAGTCTTCCTTGCTAGTGTTAATTTCTCTGAATCATTTGGATAACTGAAATTTAACAAAATCAGTAGAATTGTACTCAAATATAGTCAATTAATGAAAGTTAAGGAGGGAAAAGCATAGAGGAACATACGGATGAAGAAAATGCTCAAACAGCCATGCTCGAAGGACTGACACAGAGCTCTCAGGTAGTCCCCTTTGAGGCCTCCAAGTATGTCTTATCACCCCCATCTGTTGTAGAGCTCTCTGTTGCCTAAGATGATGATCCACATAGCGAAGACGTGGTATACCTTTCTGGTCAGTCATTGAAGCATCAGGATCTCCAAGTCTTTTCTTAGCTTCTTCGATCTGCCCACTGATTGCATCACGCAAAGATCGAAAATGGCGTGAAATTGTCTGTAGCGCAAGCGCAGTGTAAGATTTAGCTGCTCCATGGCCAGCTACCATGTCAAAAGATGAAACTACCATTTGCATTTGATGGAAGTAATGCTTGTACCTTCTATCTACCTGTAGCAAAAAAATCACCATCATGTTTTCAGCAAAGCTCATACAGGAAGTCGAGCTAAAACCAATTGTTGAACTAATCATAGCTCACTGAAGTAAGCAGTGTAGATTGTATTTCAAGCAACCTTACAAACAGAACTGAAATAAACCCAAAGAAATATAAACTACAGCGCCTTAAAGAGAAAACATAAATCTTCCACAAAATATGGTGACAATAAGAAACCATCCTGAACCAGAAAGCAAATACTGGATTGAAATGCATTCAGAGATAAAGAAATTACATGCCTAGACAAAAGGATAGAAAATTCACAAAATATGGTAGAGAGCAGCAGCCTTCTGTGCTAGAAAGCAAGACTGGATTGAAGTCCTTTCTGCCTCAGGAATCTATTGCAAAAGTGGCTATTGTAATTATTACTACCATGGTTCGGCTTTATTAAATTTCTTTCACACGCTTTTATATGCAATTTAGACCTCCAATGCTACTTGTTCTAATCTTCTGAGCATTATCACGCAAATTTGAATGCATTTGATTCAGAATTTTAGGAATGATATAAATTCTTATTATCAGACATCAAAACCAAATAGTATCACATAGCAGAGAAATAAATGTGCTCACCTCATCTAACATAGACAAAAGTTTTGTCTTCTTGTTTTGTGTATCTTGTCTTTCTGCAGGTGATAGCTCAGCACAGGAGTTGGCATTAGAATCACTAGGCTCTAGTGACATTCCACTGGATGTGGGAAGAATAGATTGGCTGCTAAGCCTCCCATCAGTCTCTTTGGAATCATCTAAGCATTTATTGGATTCAGACTTCTTTACGACCTTTTTCATGCTAACCACTTCATCAAGCAACTCCCTTGCAGACTTGATGTACTTGGAATTGAAGATACTAGTTGTAGTGCTTACGTAACTTGTTGGATCATGCATATACTTATTCATATGCAGACCATCATGGCTTAGTAACCACTGAGAACTGTGAGAAGCCTCAGCCTTGACATAGTTTTGGTTACCTCCAGCAAAAGAGGAAACAGATTCAGAATCTCTTAAGTCTGCACTTTGGTTGTTTGCATCTCCTTCGATCCACTTCTCAAGCACGTGAACATGACTGCTTAATGCAGAAGGCAAAATTAGGTTCTGATGCTGATACTGAAATGAAGGTACAGAAACTGCTGGTGGCATCTGTGTGCTAAGGCTTAGAGATAATCCCTGACTCTGACCAATCGGTTCACCATCTAATATGCCTATATCTGTCCTTGAAATCACCTGGGAACTTCCACTAACATGGTTTTCAGCTGCATCTCCTGTTTCCATGTTCAATTGCCTATCAATTGAATGCAAATTTGTATGGCTTGTAGGGGGAATGAACATCATTTCACTTTTAGTTCCATGAGGGGGAAATTCCTCACAATTTTG
Source organism: Erythroxylum acuminatum (assembly GCA_026284645.1). NCBI lineage: Eukaryota > Viridiplantae > Streptophyta > Magnoliopsida > Malpighiales > Erythroxylaceae > Erythroxylum > Erythroxylum acuminatum. The sequence continues at coordinate 1,826,607 of JANKOD010000006.1, read as the reverse complement.
AATCTCGAAATATGATCCAGCAGTAGGAGATTGATCGATATAGTTCGTTAAATTACTAAACTCGGATTGCAGATTGGAATAAGAAATCTGTTTTTGGTCAACTTGATACTGTTCTTGAAAGTTGTCTTTCTGGTCACTTAGACTAGGGCAATAGGTGGCCATCAGTTTATTCTTAAATGTCACAACAAGAACACTCAGATTAAGAACAGATCACTCCAGGTGCTCTTCATAAGAATATGATCAGCAGAGAAGCACATGTAATGGTCCTCACCGAATGATGATCCGACCGGCAAATTCTGGCAAAAATGACATTCTAAAAATTAGACTCAACTACCATCACTTTAAGATTCTTAATTGAGTTTTCACATCAAGAATACACAGCAGGATTGTTGTACAGAAAACAGTTCAAAATTTGTTAGTAGCAGGCTCTAGCAAGCTAATAGTTCTTCCCCACTCGCACTCATCCCCTAGAAACAAGAAAATAAATCTCACAGTCACTCTTCATCCCATGTCAAGTTCACATATGACCAGCAGAGCAGCCATGGAAGCCCCTGAAGAAATCATTACCACACAAATGCTAAGAGAATGGGAAGTTAGAGATAAAGAAGACCCATCACTCATATATGATTCTAGTGACTAAACAACTCACCAAATCGAATAAACAGCAAAAATCACAACAAAAGTCAAAAGGTCCATGAACAAGAGGGATCTCAAAACGAAACAGAAGAACCCAGTTTCCATCTCCAAATCATCCATCCAATACAGTGGATTTCACACTGAAAAACTTATGAACAAAACCAAGAATCAAAGATGTGCCAATCACAGAAACAAGAGCAACTCAAATCATATACACACAATTCAAGTTACAAAAAAAAAAAAAAAACAAGCAAAAGGGTGCAAGCAAAGAACCTGGAAAACCCCCAAGAATGAAGCGAAGTGTGCCGGCTGAAACCAAACCGCCTACAAAACACATAGACAAAACTCAAAAGGTAAAAAAAGAAAAAAAACTAATCCCAAGAGATATCATCCCACGAACAGAACCAACCTCCTTATCATTGGAACAAAGACACCAAACCAATTAAAAGACATTATTAAAATGGTGTCTGGTAGTTATATTATATCAAACTAACGGACAACCAACTACATTAGTTTATGAAAAACGAGGGCCGAACAAATAATTATTTTAAGAATAATTGTCTGGTCCGGCATTTCCAAGTTCCTCTCACGTGTGGATAAATCATAAAAGCCATCATCAATCCAAAAAGGTTACATCTTTCATGAATACCAACTACAAAATTCTCTTGTTTTGATCAAATGGGGATGAGGTGGTGTTAGTGTTACGGTGGTTGCTTCTGGTTCTTGCTTAAGACTGTTCAATTGCATAGCCTAACCACCAGTTGGTAAGCATTAAGCCTCCTTTTAACGCAAACCAAGTCTTTGTTCCTCTTCCTTTGGACTGTTGCAACCATAAATAATAATAATAATAATAAATAAAACTTTAAAATTCAATTACTCAAAAAAATAAATAAATAATAATTTTAAAAAATATAATAATTGAAATAAAAAGATTAAATTTTAATTAACCAAAAATTAATTAAATATATTGAATATTGTGTAATTTAATTTTATACACACAATATCTTTATTATATTTAATTTTTATTTAAAATAATGTAATATGATTGGACAAGGAAACTTAACAAAGTGAATTATATAATATTATAGAAGTAAATAATAATTTTGAAAATAAAAGATACTAAACAACAAGAAGATCCAAAATAATTAGCAAAAAGGAATAAAACAATCGATCCTTGTTTTTTTAATAAGATTTATATTAGCTGTAATAGGGAGTAGGTGGAATCGTCACTCTATCACGTTAGCACGCTTCTGCTCCTGCACGCTAGCAGCTAACGGCTACATAATATAATCTTATTATTACGCAAATAATTAATAAGTAACCTTTTAAAAATCGTATTAGAAATTAAATCGATAAGTTATTTTAAAATTTAAAAAAGATTTGAAAATAATTAAAAATTATTCTCATTTATTAAAAAATTATTAAATAAAAATTAATCAGCTTATTTTGATTTATAAAAACGGGTCGATTAATTAATAAAATGATCAATTTTAAACAAAAAAATATTAAACTAAATCAATTTAAATTTTAAATTTTGAATTAAAATATTAGCTGATTTAAGATTTTTGTGATTAAATTGGTCAATTTGGTTCCGTTTTTAAAACATTGTTAATAAGTATCAACAACAACAGCAACAACAACAATATTTAGTATGAATCTCGGTGATATGCGGAATCTTAAGAAGTTTAATAGTGCGCAGCTTTATCTCTAACTAATAGTGAGACTGTTTCCAAAATGATTATATTTAAATATGGTTATATTTAGTTTTCTTTATGCAAGCACTTAGTGCTGCATGGTTGGATGTTAATTAATGGAATAAAATGAAACACAGTGAAACAGTTTATAATAGAATTAAAATATTACCGATTTAAGATTTTTGTGGTTAAATTGATCAAATTGGTTCCTTTTTAAAACATTGTTAATAAGTATCAAAAACAACATTTAGTATGAATCTTGGTGATATGCGAGATCTTGAGATGTTTAATAGTACGCAGTCTTACTCCTAACTAATAGAGAGATTGTTTCCAAAATGATTATATTTAAATATAGTTATATTTAGTTTTCTTTATGTGTGTTTATATGCTTTACGCTACTTATGTTTTTTCTTCTTCTTTT
>JANKOD010000006.1:1801794-1815813 GCA_026284645.1 Erythroxylum acuminatum | reverse complement strand
AAGTGATTGAATATTTACAAATCCCAGCATATCTATATTCTCTAGCGTTCTCTTTTTAAGTCTATTTGGTAATCAGCAATATATAAAATAAGGAATGAACTATTATTTCTAAGAAAGTGTGGGTATAAGTTAGAATCGGGGATAAAGGATAAAAGATATTATTAAAATATTATCAAGATATTTATTCTTACGAGAATGTTTTATATTTATTTTTTATTAATAGTTTTATTTTCATCATAAAAATAATTCATAATTATTTAAAAATTAATAATTTTATAAAACATTGAAAATTTTTGATTAATTATTTTTAAAATATAAATGTGCAAAATAAATTATATAATAACTAAACATAGTAAAAAAATCTCATTTTTATTTTTAATATTTAATATCACATACAAATATAATTATTAATTTTGTTTAATACTATACCTATCACACATGATCAGTAATTTTATTCTTGTTTTAATTATCACTTTTTATTTTTATTTTTATTTTTTATTCTGATTTTCCAAACAGAGACATTAACTTCGAATTTGAGCCATAAGCCCATAGGAATTGGGCCTGTGAGGGGCAACACGTGTTAGGACAAAAGCCGAGGATAGAGTTAGTGAAACCAGGGAATGATGATGCAATTCAATTTCAAAACCCTACTGAGCTAACGCCTTCTTCTTCTCGGGTGAACGGAAGGTTCGATATTTGGAGTCAAGGTAAGTATTTTCACGCTCTCCCAGGCTAATTCAATTAGAAAGTTTCATTCTTGCTTGTTAATGTACAGATATGGAGACTACTTGTCATGGTTTTCTCTTGGGGTGATTGGTTGGAGTTCAGAGAAATGATAGGTTATGTTGACATAATTCTGAACATGATATAAAGGAAGTGTATACCCTTTTGGTTTTGTGGCTTGTAAGTGGTGTTATTTTGAAGTGATTGACTTTGACCATGGTTTTTAGTACTCTTCAAGGAAAGAAGAAAAAAAAAGAGGGGGTGGTGTGGGGTGTGTTGGGGTGGCTCTCAAAACTCACATTAGGTGTATTGTAGTTGTAGTAGACTAATGGTAGAGTGCTTGATTAGTTTCCAAGCTGATGCGAACTCCGTTTAATCTGGTGCGTTTTAAGCAAGAAACGTGCCAGGAATGTGGCTTTTCTGTTGTTAGGTAGTGTTGCATATTTCTGTATCATAATTTGGTAATCAGCAAGATTCTTCTATATCTTTTTAAGTGTCTTGTGGGTGCTGTTGTTTGATGATGGATGAAGATCATATCAATCAAGAAATGCATCTATTTGTTCATTTTTGCTGCTGAAAATTGTATAGTTAATTTGGTGAAATTAGTGACGTAATTACATGGCAGACGACAGTTAATGCGTTTCAAACAAGTTTGCAATTTTTGTCATGTCGATCCTATGTAAACAACTATGACTTGGTTATTCTAGCATGGGTTACAGCTTCATGTTGAGGTTGTTTTTCGTATCATTCTGCGTCATATTGTTTGAATGATTGTGATCCAGATATGTGCCAATGACTTCAAATAGCTGCACAATGAATGTTGGATGTGCTTTGACAAATACCGGGGGATGTAAGGATGTGCCTAGTTACTTGGTTTCTGTGTGTGCTCCGTGTTTTCCTGCCAAGGCAGCACTTTCAAGTGTCAGGAATTCATGTAGAGGATTCACGGAAACTAAATCCTGGTTGTTTACAGGTATGCGAAAGTATTGTTGTTGGATTTTAATTCTTTTAGTTTCCTTTCCGTATTCCTGCTAATTGGAGGGATATTATTGAACAAGGATTCTGACTCATATATAAACTTCAAAGAAAATCCCAAATCTGTGGAGAATCTGAAATGTTCCAATCTTTATGCCTAATTCTTTTTCTTCATACCAGGTGTGCCATCGTCATATCTTTCTTCTGCTTCAAGCCCACTTTTAGGTGGCAATTTAATTGGACTCTCTCATGCCATTCCCCTATTACCAAGACGATGTAGGTCTTATTCCTGTCCTCGAGCCTCGAAGGATGTGCCGACCAGTTTCCGGTATCCACCAATGACCAGAAAACCTAGATGGTGGTGGAGGACTTTAGCGTGCCTTCCTTATCTAATGCCTCTTCATGAAACATGGATGTATGCTGAGACAGCATACCACTTGCACCCCTTTCTCGAAAACTTTGAGTTTTTGACCTATCCATTCCTTGGAGCCATTGGGAGGTTACCAAGCTGGTTCTTGATGGCATATTTCTTTGTCGCATATCTTGGAGTTGTGAGGAGGAAGGAGTGGCCACATTTCTTCAGATTTCATGTGGTGATGGGCATGCTGTTAGAGATTGCTCTCCAGGTGATAGGAACCGTGAGCCGCTGGATGCCGCTTGCTGCTTATTGGGGTAAATTGGGTATGCACTTCTGGACATTCGTGGCATTTGGGTACCTATTCACGGTCTTGGAGTGCATACGGTGTGCTCTTGCCGGTATGTATGCTGACGTCCCTTTTGCCTGTGATGCAGCATACATCCAAATACCTTATGATTAAGGATGAAAACTATAAGATCTTTCCATTTCGTGGCTGTTTCATTCGACAACTGACTGCAGAAATGAATGCTTCTATATTGAAAGCAAGTTTTTGTATAAAGGATTCAATTCAGCTGCTTTGTTTATGCCCGATCAAGATTTTCAAAAGGGGCTCTTTGCCTCTTCTGTTAACTGAATATAAAGCATGCCATTGACTATTTCTCTTTTAGCGACATTGTTACTGATCATCCCACGGCTTTGTAGATTAATGTCTACCTAGTTTGTTATGTTTCATTAGACCTATGTCTTAATATAACTGGCCTACGCAGTAGTTAATTGCTTACTACACAGATTGTTCAAACTCTCAAGGTATGGTTCTTCTACCGCCAAATCTGTTACTACTGATGTAACAGTGTGTTCATGTCACGTATACTCAGCTCTAATCATTGATGGTTTCTTGGAAATTGGCCAATCATAGATTGAAATATATCCGAACTTTTACCGAAAAAGAAGAAATACCCTCTACGGTTGATCCTTTATAGATTGAATTTTCGGCCTGTGGATGATGATATTTGCAAAGTGGATCACTGACAAACTCGGAGTTCAGAACATTTTTGTACCTAAATTCTTGAAAGAGATAATAGGTAGAGTTGGTAAAAGGCAATGATTGTAAAATTCAATTGGTTTATTTGGTTTAGTTGTAAAAATTTTAAATCGTAAAATTTTTGTTTAATTTTTAATTTTTCGGTTTGATTTATTTTAATAATTTTTGTTATTAAAAGCTGATTAGTTTATTAATTAATTTATCAATTTTTTTAAATTAATTATTTTTAAAAACTAAAAAAATTAATTATTTTTATTTAATAATCTCTTTTTTAATTAAACTTTAAATTATTTAATAGATAAAGATAATCTCTTTTAATCACATTTCAAAATTTTTAACTTTATTTAGTTAATTTTATGACGGTTTAATAAAAATTTCGAATTCTGAAGAGATTTTTTTTATATAATTGAGATTTAAAGTAAATTTAAATTTAAATAAATTATGACTACAACTTAAAATCTCTAACTTTGTCTTTAACATGAATTTGGGCTTGAAGTTTCAAGTTAAACTCAAGCTTACCCAATTTTTAATGGAGTTTGTTCCAGCCTGACCACTGTTAGCTGCGAGTTCAATCTATTGTAAACCCTAATAATGAGTTAATAAGGGCATCCAACAAAGCACAGATTGTCACTTGATGTTGTTAGATGAAACTAGCGATTAAAAAATTTATCCGATTTGATCGGTTCAACTATAAAAAATATTAAATCAATCAAATTTACGGTTTAATTTTTAATTTTTTAATTTAATTTACTTTAATAACTGTTGTTGTTAAAAATCGATGATTTTATTAATTAATTGATCAAATTTCGTAACTTAATAATTATTATAAACTAAAATTAATTAATTAATTTTTATTTAATAATAACTTTTTAATTAAACTTCAAATTTTTAACGAGTAAAAACAATATCTTTTAATCATATTTTTATTTTTATCTAATTTTTATTCAATCGTGTGACATCTAATACTTATTAATTATTTTAAATCTTGTACCTATTTGATTTTGGTACGATGTTTAGGACATTAAGTAAAACTCAACCTAGGCCCTAACAGAAAGATGAGCAGGACTCTTTTCTATGCACATCAAATCTTTTGTTTAAGTTACTTTCTCTACGTAAATGTGTTGATAAGATTTAATGAAACATGATAAAGATACCATAATCAAAATAGAAGATCTGATCGCCCTTTGGTGCAAAGAAACCATAAAAAAGACAAAGTTAAAGCCTCCAATATTTTATAAAACCAATTAAAATGTTTGTTAGAAAGCATAAATCAACTTGTCATGCCTGTCGTTGTAGCTGATGCAAGCCGTAACCTACCCAAGTTTGGAGCGACTAGCACATCGGTTCTCATTGCACTCGATCACTTTGATTAGAATAAGGTTTTATATGTGCATGTCATTGTAATCTCACGTCATTCTCGGTTTTCCCTTTCACACCACGCCATCTTGCTCAAGTAGAAGTTTGAATTTTAAAGGGATAATAAATTAAATATTTATTTATTTATCAATTTTTAAATTTTTTAATCCAACTTAAAAGATTATCTTCATTAATATTGATACACGTGAAGAACGATACTTTGAGACTGTATATAACTCTTTCAAATATTAATTTTTACGTGATATCAATAAAATATTAAAAAATGGAACTATGTCAACTAAATTATGAAAATTTTGATGTAACTAATTTTTCGGTTCGGTTTTCAACTTTTTAATATAATTTGCTTTAGTAACATTTGTTGTTAAAAATCGATCAGTTTATTAATTAATTGGTCATTTCTTATAAATTATAATTAATTAATTAATATTTATTTGCTGATATTCTTTTTCAATTAAAATTTCAATTAAAGATAGTCTTATTTAATTATATTTCAAATTCTTTAATTTTATTCAATCTTTAACCGATTTTATAACGATCTGGTTGAACCTTTTATACCTTAAACTGTTTTTATCTTACCGTTTAATTTCCAATCCGATTTTTAAAAATTAAAACATCGATAATAACGAAAGGCATATTTTTAATTGAGGTTTTTAATTTTAAAAATTTAGATGCTTAATTAAAAAATAATCCTTGTTAATACACTGAATTGCTCCATCTTTTTCCTTTTCCAAGTCTGTAGTGAGTTGCATATATAATTCAAAAAGGTTTTACATATATATTTAAAAGAACATAATATAAAACCCATCAAAACTACTGACAACCCACTAAGTTACCAAAAAGGAAAACGACACCGTTTTTCAATGTTTCTCATCCTTTTTCATTAGTGGATGAGTATATGCTTTAATCACATGCTACTTAAAAATGCTAAGACATTTTATTCCCTCTTCTTTTCTTCACACCATGAATGGAATACAAATATGGAAAGGCAAAAGCATAATAGATCATTTTTATACCATTCATTTGCTTCCTCTTATGGATGATTCATCTTTCTTATATATTAATTATTATTCCATGTACCTAAATTCATCCACTTATACTTTCTTTTGCTAGTTGTTGGGTATTGGATTCCCTTCTCTTGAACCACAAATTTTGCTGTTTGACATTACATGTGTATTCTTCAAATAATGGTCCAATTTTTCTTTCAAAAGTTTGTAAGAAAATACTTTAATGAGACTCAAATTGAACCTCAACGTTTTCAAAACATTCAAAATAGACCCTAAATAGATGAAAAATTTAACGAGATTAACTTCTAGTTAAACGCGTTAGTTTTAAATAAAAAGTGACTCCACTGTCACATAACAAGTAAGTCTCAGTATCTAAAATATATAAATATGAGTCTCATTGTCACGTGATAAGTGACAACCACTTTCTGAAAAGTATAAATAATAGTTCTTATTGTCACATAGACTCACTTTTTGATTAATTAAAAAAGATCATCTGACGATGTGATCTATAATTTATTTAACAATATAAAAATGATGTCAGTTTTAATATGATATTTAACTAATAGAGAATTAACTAGAATAACGTGTTAATGTGATATAAATAACGTGTTAAAGTCTTTACATCAAGTTACTCGAATCTCCTATAAGGATTGCTAATTTACAATGATTATATGCAAATATTGCTAATAATAATTTGGAATAACTATGCTTTTGGTTATAATCAATTTAGACAATGTCCTTCCAATTTCTAATCTTCCTAGAAGCTACAAAAATTAATAATTAGGAATAACAATTGTGCACGAAGTCAACGAGTCAGATCCAAGTTGACCAGGAGTCAGATCCAAGTTGACCGGGATCGACCCAACCTTAGGCTTGAGCTGCCCAAACCCGAGGCTTGACACATATAATCAAAGCGATATCGTTTTGCAAAAAATGACACAACAAAGACGATTATGTTTGACTCTAGCTTGGGTGGGCCCAAACTCGACCCGACTTATTGTCATTCCTGTTACCAATTCAAGATATTTGAGTATAGGTGACACGCCAAAGTTGATCAGAGTATACTCTTAAGACTTAGCATTCGATGCAAAAAGTCAAAATAAGCTTTCATATATATATATAAAAGAATGAAGAAAAACAATTAATTCTAAGCCAGTACAAAATCAAAAAGGTAAAACACAAATTAATGCAAGCATGTAACTGAAATGGGTTAATTACATTACACTTTCACGTTATTTGATATTTTGTATTATTATTTTTAAAATTATCATCTATTTTAAAATAATGTTATATTAAAATTCAGATTATTTTTAAAACATAAAAATAAAAATAAAAAATCAAATCATACATTGAACCAAGGCCAAACCATTCAGTAACAGCTACAAAACAGACCAATGTCCACTAACTTTTGTCCATTTCCAATTGTCTGTCTTCTGACTTTTGTCACACGTCTAGTCTTTATTTATTTAATTTAACTTATCAACATCTCTAAAATATGCTGTTTTGAAATCTATTAATATTAAATTATTTACAGCGTAGCATAGCGTACTATATCAGTAAAGTCGTTGAGACTGTGTATTCTAATTTAGGTCATTTTTAAACTTAACGAAAATACTAATGTCAGGTTAGAATTGAAAATTTGAGCATTTTATTGCTACTTTTTTAAGTTCATGTTAAAATTGAAAAAAATTGAAATTTTAGACATTTTATTGCTACTTTTTAAAGTTCGGATTATAATTAAAAAATTGACAAAAATTCTAGCTTTTTTTTATATAATTAACCCTTTAACTTATCAACATCACTAAAATATGCTTTTTTTTAATCCATTTGTATTAAATTATTTATATTTTCTATACAGCATCTGGATTATCTTTTAGTGGGCATTGATAATTGATACTGATTAACTTTGAGGCGTGGAATTTTTGTGGCAAACCAATTAAAATATGTTCCAAATCATATCTTTTGATTCCTTTTTTATAACTTGGAATTTGGTTTTTGGCATCTTTTGATTTTATTAATCAACCAGAAAGGTATAGGCCATAGGGTAAAAGTGTAGTCACCGGCCTAGTGCTTTAGAATTCAACTCATAAATTAAAAAAAGAAAAGGAAAGAAAAGAGAAATTCCTCAACTTGAGAATTTGATTGATTCAAATATTTTCTTGATTCACATTTTAATTTAAGAATAACATGTTCAAAAGTACTTAATCGTTTAGGATTTTTTGATTTAGTGTCTAATTTTTTTAAAGATTTCAATTTAGTTATTAGTTTTTTTTTAAATTTTATATAAAATAAGTGGGAATGTTATTTTTATCGGCTTAACATGTCTACCGAACCAGACCAAATCATCTGTTCCCATTACTCTATGTCTACTTTATTTTATAAAAATCTATCCATTTAATAAATAAGACCTACAAAAATTGGACAGCTGATCACCAAATACTACGTAAATATCTATTATTTTCAAGTGTTTTATTCAATGTTTTAAAAACTGGACCAAAAATTAAACCGATAAGAAGTTTAAAGTTCAAAAATTCAACTGGTATTAACCGCCATAAACTCTGTTAAAGATTGAAAAATAAAAAAAAAAATTGAAAGACAATCGAAAGAAACTGCCTTTACTCGTTAAAGAATTTAAAATTTAATTGAAGCAAGAGATTGTTAAATAAAAATGAATTAATTTATAAAAATTGATTAATTTAAGAAACTAATCGTTTAATTAATAAATTGGATGATTTTTAACAATAAACATTGTTAAAGTAAATTAAACTAAAAAATTAAAAATTGAACCGAAAAATTAATTGGATTAAGGTTTTCACGGATAAACTGATTAAACTATTTATGTTTTTTAATCATTGGTTTTAATTAATTTTTATAATTGTAATTATTTTTATAATTACTATTATTCGATCTTATTTTAATTAATTATTTATTTATACTTCACCCCGTAAACTTTGAGAGATGGGTATGTTATTAAAAATAAATTCACGTGTAAAGCGATGTATTAAATTACAGATGAATACGTAGTTGTATAATTAATTAATTACTCTGGATGGCTAATGCTAGTGGATTGAACAACTAATAGTTGTTGCATGGTGACGTATGCAACAAATGTATACAGAAACTTTAATTATTCTTTTTTAGGATTAATTAAAAAAAGTCTAAATTTTCGTAAAATTTTCAATTATAACCTGAATTTTAAAAAATAGCAACAAAATACTCGAACTTTCAATTTTTTGCATTACAGTGTATTGCACTAATAAGTTCTTCGTTTTTAGTTCGTTTTTTTATGCCCTTAATATGTGAGAGTCAGGGATGCGTAATCTGAAAATCGAAAGGTGAAGACATCGAGAGAACAAACTGAAAACGAAGAGAAAAACTGAAATCAAAGCGTAAGGTTGTCGAGGTTGTGTAATTTGATTTAAATCATTTTTAAACAACAACGTCGTTTCATTAATCTTCATTTGTTGTGTTAATTTTGGCTAATGTGTATTAATAGTTAAAGTTTCTAAAACAAGTGAAAAGTCACGTCAGCAAATTTAACAGAAATGTTAACATTGGGCTAAAATTATCTTCAAAAAAAAACATTGGGCTAAAATTAAAAAAATTAAAAAATTGAGCATTTTATTGCTACTTTTTGAAGCTCGGGTTAGAATTGAAAATTTTTAAAAATTTTGACACTTTATTGTTACTTTTTAGTATTCGGGCTATAATTGAAAATTTGATGAAATTCTTTTTAAGTTTTTAATTAAGTTAATAAGTTTGAAATGTTAATTGAGATTTTATAGGTTTATCATATCTTCACTCTCGCCTATTATATTTCAAATTAGAGATGACAATAAATTGATCTTAATAATTAAAAAACTTAATCAGTTCAATTGATTCAATTGTGAAAACCTTAAATCGACTGACTTTTTGATTTAGTTTTTAATATTTTGGTTTTATTTATTTTAATAACTCTTATCGTTAAAAATAGACCAATTTATTAATTAATTATTCATTTTTGTAAATTAATTAGTTTTTATAAATCAAAATAATTCAATTAATTTTTATTTATTCAACGGAACTTTAAATTTCATATCTTATTGGTTAAAATTTCGATCTAATTTTTAAAATAATGTTGGTCCAGATCAATTGCTCGTCTCAATTAAACTCAAATAGTTTAAAGTTCAATATGATCGAAGACAAAATGGTATTATTTTAATAAATGTTGAAGAATCTATTAACTAAAACAATATTCATCATCATCATCATCATCGCACCTAGTCTGAAATTCCGCATTGAGGCGGGGTCTGGGAAGGTCTGATAGTACGCAACCTTACCCCTACATAGTAGAGAGGTTGTTTCCGGTAGACCCACATGCAGATGTGACATGCAAAAAATGATGCATTGATTTAATAAATTATGTCAAAACAAAGTTATTGTATTTGAACGAGTTTAAACTGATCGAGTTGTTTAGATTGAATTGAAATTCTTTTAAATTTGAATTTAACTTCAAACATGATAAACTTGGATTTGATTCGAATACTAATTTGAATTTGAATTTGAATTTGAGTCGATTCCGAATTTGAATTTGAGTGGATCCCTTTTTATTATTCTTGTTCCAAACCTATTATATATATACACTCATGTATATATATATTGTAGTTATTTGTTAAAACTTGTAAAAGAGTTGGATGTTACCATATTGGAAATGTGTTAACATAAATAAAAATTCTTTAATTATTTATGTTACTTAATAATCATATATGTAATTCCTTTTACATAATTAATATTTGATGATTTTTTTAATAATTATCACTATTAAATAAATTTTTATTTTTAAAGATTATGTCTTTTATTATTTATGATATTGTTGCCAAATTATAGTTTTTTCATACGATACAATTTGAATTTCAGATCTAGGCACTCAAAATAATGAAAATAAAACAAAAACTGAAGTACAAATCATTACAAGCATGCAATGAAAGCCATGGGTAACATGTAGGTCCTGTTAAATAATTCCCATTTGGTCTGCTTCAGACACAAATGTTCTTGCTTGGACCAATCTATCTACTTACGTGACATGACATACAATATTCTGTAATAATTTCATCAAAAGAAAGGGTAAATCCCTCGAATTTATTCATGTCCACTCATGGAGAATCATGAACATAGAGCCACCAATCCTTTTCAGTACTGGAACAAATCAGGAGATGCCATAATGGGTTGGTTCAGGAGATGCCATGATGGATTCCTGAAACTTTCAGTGCTTGCTTGGAGACCACCCTCTGTTTCGTAGACCCCATTACTGGCGTTGATGAAGTCGAGGATCTCATTCAATGAGTCGAGTCGTTGGTTCAGCTCCATCATTTGGGCTCTTAAGATGGAATTCTCAGCTTCAACGTTCAAGTAGTGTTGTGTTGTGACATTGATGCTTGTCAGGATTTGGCTGTTGTCCTTCCTTAGATGTGTCACTTGGCTCGTCAGATCATCCAAGTGCTTCTGTTTTCTCATCCTTGATCGTCTCGCAGATTCTCTGTTGGATTGCATTCTCTTCCTCTTCCTCTGATCCATCAACTGATGCAATTCCTCTTCAGAGCCCGAGTTTTGAAGCTGAGATTGAGTGGAAACAGAGGAATTCCCACTAGAAGACGCCATAGTCGATATTGTTTTTATGTATTTACACCAATCAACCACTAGTAATCTCACTAAAGATGGGATCTTTACGTTTGATCTAAGCTTAAGGAGTCGAAAGACGCAGGACCCAAGAACCGATATTGTAGATATGTAGTAGGATGACTATTATAACTAGTTATAATATATGATTCAGCTTGACACAGACAGATTATTTATGAGAAAACATAGAACCAGTAGAGGAACACAACTGAGAAAGATTGAACAAGATGGGTCCTGCGCCTGAGAGAGGAACTGACCATAAACCCCGAACGGAGGATTTCACTGAGAACTGGAGACATGAATCTCAAACATCAAAATCAAACCAGGAAGCATTAAGATTTATGAGAAGGCAAAAGGGTTTCTTTATTTATCCAGACTAACAGCCTCAGATCCCTGACAGAAACGATAAGCTACGTTTCTGATACAAAAAGGACTGTAACTTCCTTGAAGGGTTTTTACAACCAAAAACAGAGGAACCAAGAAACAGAGGAAACAGGGAGAAAGAGCAAAAAGAGACAGGGAAAGCTTAGAACTAAAAGAGCCAAGCTCCAGATGGGAAATGAGAAGAGAAGTGAAGAGGTTTAATAGGGTTTTGAAGAGGCAATTTATAGAATCAAAGGAGTAGGAATTGAAGAATAAGCAGAAAAATTAGAGGAAGTAAAAGGAAAAAAGAAAATGTAAAGATATAGGAATCTCCAATCAGAGGATTAGGCATGGATGGTGGAGAAAAAATTTCCAGCAATCATACAGTTACAGCTGGTGATCATGACCGAACAATAGTATCTAATATTTGAAACTCTTTAAAATAGAAACTCTGTTTAACCCATCTCGATTTTTCTTATGACTTTAGAAGTATTCTGTTTTTTACCTCAGTTTCATCGCCCATTACCAGAATTAACTGCTCAAGCACTGTTGCCTGTGTGATAGGTGTCATTTTGCAAATTGGAAACCAATTTCAAGAGTAATTTTGTCATTTCGTTGCCTTTCAGAGGCCCTACACAACTTTTCTTATTGATTTTCAGGGGTAGGGGTACCAAGTTCGGTTTAGATCTACCATTTCTAGATGTCACTTTCCAATTAGTTGACTTTTAATATATTCACAGAGACCAAAATGGCTTCATGAGATGTTAAACTTCCAAAGTGTTGACACTTGTTTCACATATTTGTTCATATACTTTTTGCAACATCAAAACCTGTAATTAGTGCATACGCAACTTGAATCTGCAACCTCTTTAACTGGGAGGTTCTTATGTGCTATTTTAATCACCCACTCCACCAAGTTAAGCATGGGATTGTCATAATTCGTGGATCTAGTGGGTGACACGGTTGATATCTATATTTTTCCCATGCACTTTCTTCTTTTTCATGGGTTTAAAAATTGTCACCAAAGAGCTTATTTAGTGGATGGCTTCAATGGAGAGATGAAAGCAAGAAACCAAACCAAACCCACCATGACATTGAACTTTGCCCTTTCATTTTTTTACCATTTTCTCTAACTTCCCTCTGCCAACATGAAAAAACAGAGCATGCCCACTTGCAAAATTTCCACAATAACATCACCAGATTAATTCCAATTACAGGAAATGGAATCTCTGTCTACTTTCACTACACATTATTTCTTCAGCACCAAAGTGGATGGCAATTTATGGTGGGTCACTTCTTTGACCAGAAAAAGAAAACAGAAAAGAAAAAAAGGAGTTCATTTGTCTTTTCTCTCCTTTCTTACAGTCTTCCTTTGTTTCTCATGCATTTTTCCCTTTTCTTTTCCTCTGTTTCTCATGCTTTCTTTTTCTCACATCCTAAAAGTTAGCAGGATTAAGACGAGTTTTAAGTATTTGCATGTACGAAACAGAAAAAACTGAACTAGAAACAATTAAAATTGCCTAAAACGTAAAGAAAAAGAAAAAGAAAAAGGTAGTTACATTTATCTTTTCGCTTAGTTCCTACTAGCTTCCTCTGTTTTTCATGTATTTTTCCTTTTTCTTTTCCTCTGTTTCTCATGCTTTCTTTTTCACGTCCTAAAACTTTGCAGGATTATAATAAGTTTAAGTACTTAGCTTCAAGACCTGGAAAGGACTTGAATTTGAAAACTGATGCAAACATCTGAACCAGAAACAATAAAAAAGTGCCTAAAACCTAAAAAAGAATTCACCTTTGTTTGGAGTTCCGTCACGATTGAATTGTATTTTGCATATTTCTGCCAATGGGCACTATCATGATTTTTTGTTTGTTTTGTACCAAAAAGGGTTATTGTCATTACCATAGTCTTTAAAAGACAGAAAAGACTTGGTAATGCATTATTTTGCTTCAACTTCACAAACTCTGTTGCGTCCTGTTTTGGCTTGGGGACATCATCTACTTATCTATAAGCTACATAGATACTGTTAAGATATGAAATACAATCTTTTATTTTATTTTGACATTTTGGTTTGTTAATTGGACTTATAAGATATTAATTAGACACGGATAGCTAATCACTAATTCTTATATTTAACTTGAACTCAAAAAATTATTGGAGATAATCTTCTAATTGTGATAGAGTTCTATCTCTAATTAATGTGCATCTTAGCAAAAGATGGTGTGAATTCGGTTTTTGTATAACTGGGTGTCTGTTGATTTGTGAGTGTCTCGTGTGCCATATTGTTTTGATTGGGATTATTTGAGCTGGATGATTTGTGTGAGTGATGAGGTTCTTGTTTTTGATATTGAATCATTGGAGTAGCACACGGTTGAAAGTGTCTTTCTTTATGAGTGTGCATGTGTGTGATTTCAGCCTTGGTAGATTCACGCTCTTGCATTAATTACTTTGGAAGTCACTTACGTCGAACCTTCATCCATTGGAGTGGCTTTCGACTGGAAGGTATTTGAGTACTGCATGTACATTT
>JANKOD010000006.1:1717421-1734596 GCA_026284645.1 Erythroxylum acuminatum | reverse complement strand
AATATTCAAAGAAATAATAAGATATAATACTCATGTCCTTATTTTTTTTAAATTATGTCTTCATAAGTTATTTTACACATAAACAGCTAATATTAAACAACTAATTTTACCAAATATCTTTAATAAATAGTTGATGTTATTTGCTGGTTAAATATGATGATATAATCTACTGTTAGTTAGCAGCTGATAGAATCAACTAACATCTAATTCAATTTGTTGATTGTCAAACAAGGTCATAATCATTAATGAGAGGTGAAAAATACACCTTTGCTCTTTGTTGTTTGCAACTAAGTAATTTTTTTTATTCTCATCATCCATTTCAGACCAAGTTTTACAAAGACAACTAAGTTAATATGAGAATATTATTAATTATTATAACAATTGTTGCCTATGAGTTGGAGTAAGATCCCGTAAGTTCACAAATAGAGATTTATAAAGGTCTTTATGGTGATTTTAGGATGCCCATTACTATTTGTCAAGAGGCAAAGACTTGGTATTTGTTCGATACAATTTAAAGCTTTAAGAAATATATGTTATTGTCATTATTAAGTTAAACATAATTCTTGTAATTTTAATAATTTAATCTTATTTGTTTAGTATGATTCTTAATATAACAAGTAATTTTATAGATCCAGTTTGCCTTAAATATATCGATCTTTTAGTGGATTAAAAGTCAATTGGAAGAAAACCTTGGATGAGAAAATATTGACATTTCAGTTGGTGCAATGAATTTGAATGATGGTGATAATGAAACTCCTCTTAATGATGAGAATTTTGTACTAAATGAAAATTATGGTCAATGTAATTTGTGCACATATTTGATGGATTGAAGTTCTAAGTTTTCATTTATTTTTTCTTTTAATTTCATTTATATTTGATATATGTGTTAAATTCTACATATACAATATAAATATAATTGTAAATGTTTTTATTTTATGTTTCACTTTTAGTTAGCTGTTTTTCAACACAAAATTTTGTTGTAAAACTCAAAAAGTCACTAATCTTTTTTATTCTTTTTATTTAACGTTTTGATATAATTATTATTTATTACATAATAAAATTTTAAATACTTTGTACTGTACACAATTTTATAATTGTACGGTGATTAAATGATTTTTATATTAATTTTGGTTATTATTTATATGTGAAAAGTAATATTAACATAAATAAATAGAATGTTGTTATTTTAAATTTTTATTATTATACTTTTTGAAAACAAAATTGGTGTAAAATTATAAATTATATAGTATAATATCTTGAGAAACTATTTTGGAATTTTTACAAAATTCATGAAATATTTTATAATTTTAAAAAATTACATCAAATATTACCGATTATTAATTTGTACTAATACAATACCGTATCAAAACTACTTTCGACGCCAATATCGGTTGATGTTCATAACATCTGTCCATATTTCATTCATTAAATACGAGAGACTGGAATTATTAAACCTATGGAGAATTATAACGTTGAGTTGTCTATAAATGACGAGACTATAACGTCTATATTACATCATGACTTTAGATCGGCTTCTAATTAAGTGTTATTAAATCTCAAACTTACTTTACATGATTATCATTTTGATTGTTTTATTATTATTATAGTTAATATTATCTAAAATATCTCTATAGACCAACGAATAATTTAAAATATAAAAGGTAATTTAATAATTATTAGGGTAAAAGGGACAAGTTTTTCTTATAGTTTAAGAAATTTTAGAAAAATCTCTTGATCTTTAAAATTTCAAAAAGAATAATTTTAATTTTCAGCTTTTTAAAAAACTATTTCTCTTAAAATTTGGTAAAAAAATTAACAACGAGAGACTACCAAAATAATAAAAAAAATCAACTAAAAGACGTAGATTTTTCTTATAATTTAAAAAACCTAAAAAAATCTCATGAATTTTAAATTTTTTTTTAAAATTCCTAATTTGTAGTTGTTAGAAAAAAAATCTCTCTTATATTTTGATTAAAAAATAATGACGAACATCAAACATGAATTGATCAAATGTTTTTTTTGTTGATTCGAGGAAATCTCGTAGGCGGGCCAAGCAGGCACACCTTTCCGATGGCTCAATTGACGCACCAATAAAGACTTGCATGACTGGAGTAGGATGATAATGGGCCTGGTCATCAACTATCCGATTCAAATTTGATATGAAAATTTGTCGAATTCAAGTTCGTTCAGCTTATTCTAAAATCACACCTAACTTGTTAGTGAGCTCGGTTTACAGATTTCATATATGTATCAATATCATACATTGGACTAAGCAAATCCAAAGCTTGTCTTGTTTTATTGGACCGTGACCCAAATCGCAGGAAGTGCATTCTTGCTTTGGATGAAGTAGTAGTCCTATTCAGCGATCCGTGTCACAGCTCTCTAAGAAACTTGGACCGTTGATTATGAAAAAAGTGTACGGTTCAAATTGAATATCCAAAAATTTACATCCCGCCTGACAACTCACTCCTATTGGTCCTTCGAAACGCACACGGATAGCTATCCGAACCGCTCCAATCTAAGATTTATCAGCCGTCGATAGCTCCATCATCCAACGGATCAAAATCCACTATCACGCGAATCCCGACTGCCTTTGAAAGCTGAAGGTTTTCAAATTCCCGCCTTTTTCAGCTCCATTCACCATAAATAAGCCCGCATGTTCCATCTCTCTCCATCAGTTCCCCAAGAAACGAACGGAAACTTGCATTGTTTGATCTAACACTCTCTCATCCCCAGCGAACAAGAATGGCCCGTACAAAGCAGACCGCAAGGAAATCCACAGGAGGCAAGGCCCCAAGGAAGCAGTTGGCCACAAAGGCCGCTCGCAAATCGGCTCCGGCTACCGGCGGTGTGAAGAAGCCCCACCGCTTCAGGCCAGGAACAGTCGCCTTGAGAGAGATTAGAAAATACCAGAAGAGCACCGAGCTTTTGATCCGCAAGTTACCGTTCCAGAGGCTCGTCAGGGAAATTGCGCAGGACTTCAAGACTGATCTCAGGTTCCAGAGCAGCGCTGTTGCGGCTCTTCAAGAGGCTGCAGAGGCTTACCTTGTTGGTCTCTTCGAAGATACCAATCTGTGTGCAATTCATGCTAAGAGAGTCACAATCATGCCAAAGGATATTCAGTTGGCTCGTAGGATCAGAGGAGAAAGAGCTTAGATTGTTCATAGTTGAGATCAGCATGTTTGTAGTGATTTCAAAGCTGTTATTTCGCTCATTAGCAGCGTGTTAGTCATTCTGGTTAATCATGATTGAAATCTAAGATCTAATTTGACATTTGAATCTAACTGGTCAACTCTAAATTGTCAAAAGATATGTAATTGGTTATCATATTTATCTTAAAATTAAATTAATTCAAATCTAAATGAATTAAAATTAAAATTTAATTATTTTAAAATTAAATTAATTCAAAACTATTGTTTTATGAAATTGATATTTTAATTTTTTAATAAATAAGTTTCTTTGTAGTAATTTTAATATATAAATAAATTTTATTACTTAAAATTATTTTATAAATTCTTATATTGAAAGCTACTATATAAACTTGCAAATTATGTACAAACTGAATCTAATGGAGTATCCTACTCTCACTCCTCTTTCTTGCTCTAGTTAACTTAAGGGCTTGCCTCAGTAGAGTTGATCGTCGATTCCGCAGGTCAGCTCATCCGGGAAGTCTTCTCCGAGGTAGTGGAGCATCTTCTATCGGAAAAAGCTACGCAATGCTGCAGGAGCACGACTACGGATTCGGCGTGTCAAAGGCTCACCTCCGCCATGTTTAGCTCAACGAGGTGATGGACTCCTCTGCCGTCCACGGCGTCACGAAGTTGAGGTGATTGACTTGATGCCTTGAGAGTCCGCCGGCAGTTTGTCGTCTTGAGACGCCTCATTTTCCTGCCGACGCTCACAAAGCGCCGATCCTGCCGACTAACGATCTCCCTACCGATTTCAATTGGCGCGCCCATGGTGCTGTTACAATTGTCAAAGATCAGGTGTATGTTAACCGTTACTACACGCGTTTTTCGGATCTTGCTCGACATACGCATGGTTTGTTGTATGTACGTCGAGAATTTAAGTTGATGCTTTCGGTTTTTATGTTGTAGGATTCGGCGCGGTTCCTGCTGGCCTTTTAATGCGACTGATGCTCTAGAAGGAACTTGCGTTTCTTGAGCGAAGAGCAACTTGTAGATACCACGAGGTTTAACTTTTCACCTTCTTTTGCCTACTTGTATAGGCTTCAACAGTTGCTGTTTTGTTTAGTCTCTTATATTTATCTATTCGCGTTGTTCTTAATCAGATTAGGATCGAAATGAAGCACTTGTTAAATCAAACTACATTAGAACCTCTATTAACTTTTTGTTTCTGATTTAGTTCTTTCTAGTTTTTAAATTGTTACTATCCAATGTTTCATATTGTTTCAACTAATTGTTTCAGTAGCTGGTTTTACCAAGTCAATTCTTCTAGGACATGCATTACGACATTCTTGATTATGAATTTACGGATCTGAAATTGTTTGTATATATAAGACCAAGATCCATTCATCTTTTATTGGCGAACTTTCCTGAAGTTTGTTAGATCCTAAATCTTTTTGTTTGGCATTATTTAGTTGCCTTGCTCTTTCTTATTTAGTCTTTTTAATACTAATGTCTCCTTCATAATTGAGATATGTATATCAGTCTCCTTCATAATTGAGATATGTATATCAGTTCCGAAAGAAAACTGAGAGTTTGCTGTTTCATAGAAGTATGTGATATTTGTTTTCTTGCACAAAGATATAGATAAGATCTCAGTTTTCAGGGTTCCAAAGACTGTTTTTCAATAGAGCACAATATATAAATTTTGTTTCCTTTACAGTACTTATGTTGTACTAAGTTTCACCTTTTATTACTGATCTTCACTCGTACAAAATTTGTAATATTTGTAGTGCGATCCACAAGAATACGGTGCATGTGGCTATGATTGCTACGGCAGGTCAATGAGCACGGCCCTCAATATACTCTCAACATTGGACTCGAGCGGAGTGGTGGTCTTTGTGCCGGACTCCCTAATCCTGGCACCTGTGAATTTGACAGGAACAGAATATCTGCATCTGTATCCAACTTCAGAAAATTGCCGCAAATTTGATGGAAAATGGCCCTCTTGCAGGTAAATTCCTGCCCTTTCTCTTCTTTCCAGGCCTTGGCATTTACGTATGTTCAATCCGTTCTTATGTTCTGATGCGAGCATGCGTTTGAAGGTGGACTGACAATCAAAATATTTTCGTTGCCTTGGCATGGACAATGGGTATCAATGCCATGTTTATGCAGACATAAATTGGTGGAGTTTCCTGCCCATACATTACCTCCAAGCGGCAGGATCATGGTGTGTTGCTTGTGAGGTGTGGATCTGCTCCTATCCGCTTTAACGAGAAGATCATAAAAAATTCTTGGGGAGAGAAGAGAATAGGTAAATTCCATAATGAAACCTAGGTACATGGTTATTATTTTGCTGTCTTTCATATCATGATTCCATTGAATTATCTTTATATATTATAAATTATTTATTGATATATAAATGTAATTTTGTTTAATGACTAAGAGGACCATCAAAATAATTACTTCTCTTAATTTTATTAGGAGTCGCAATATTTGCGGAATTAACAGCGTCGTCTCATCTGTTGCGATTTTTAAAAAGTCAGCTTATTAGAGTGTCACTTTATACGGTAAGTTTTATTAGATAACACGTAATGATTTAATTATATGACCTTCTTTTAATGGTTATTATAATTTATATTGACTGAATTTTTTTTGGATATGATACATATATACATAATAATTTAGTTAATATGAATTATGTTGATCATAATTCATAATCAACATAATATGTGAAATATTGCATCGTATGTAACATTTAGTAGGCTTGACAATCAAAATTTCGAGTTTCCCATTGAATTTAAAATTCTTTTAAAAATGACGACAATTTAAATAAAACTATGTGTCATTGTAAAAAAATTCAAGCCTGACTGAACCTGGACCTGGGCTCTTTGAGCCTAATCTGAACCCAGAGATTAATTTTCAAACTAGAATTGAAACTGAATGAGCCCGGCTATTCCTATCCCTTAAGTAGTAAAAGCTTTAATTGGAGTCGCAATTTGTGCAAATGCTGTTTTCTGCATGCTTTTCTAGTGCTATTTTAGGTAACCTTATTGATCTCAATATTGAATGTTGTGAATGATAATTGGGAATATCTAATTACTAGATAAGAAAGTAATTAAAAGCAAAAACATCTGAATGTGATTTTCATATCACTCTCCCTTAGAAAAGCGTAAATGAAAATCCTTATCCCATGCTTGATACAAATGTTACATGTACATTGCCTTGGATAACCATTACCAGCTTGTTAGATTATAGATTCTTTCGTTTTGTATTGTCTTTTCACTTGTTGTCTTTTTGCATAAAAAAATATCACAAGATAATTTCATAAAATATTATTGCAAATAGTCTATTTTTGATGGGTAGGGAAAAGAAAGATGGAAAATCGGTAGTACCTATTGAAACTGAGCTAGGATTGAGGGCTACATTTACGCATGAAAAAAAGTAATCGGCTTCTTTTACGGGCCTAAGACCAATCAAGACACCGAAATCTCTAGTCTATATATTCAATAGGAAACGAATTCATAATGTTTTTAGCACTTTTGGCACTAAAATTTAAATATACTTTCACATTCTTGGACTGTTATGTGCATTTTACGCCTTTCGGCCTAATCTTAGGCCTTGACTCATCCTCGTAGATGAGCCTTTCGGAAGTTAGGTTTGCGAGGTATTAGATTCTCACCAATGTTTAGTCTATTACCCGATAATCCTTTATAGAGCCTTTTATTCGCTAAATCGGATGTGCTAAGATACTGTTATGTGCATTTAGACACCGAATTCTCTAGTCTATATATTCAATAAGAAGCGAATTCATAATGTTTTTAGTCAACTTGAATGAGTTTGGTGCTATGTTAACCATTTTATTGCATATACAATCATGCAAAAAGCAACTTTAAGATTGAACATATAAAATTAATTAAAATATAATATTATTATATGGTTAAGTTAAATCAGGAAATATTTAGAATATTTAATGACAATGTAATTGATGGGTTAACATTTGGAAGTTTAAATTTTTAAATCTTACTTATTGTTATTTATGTTTTAGGTTTTGTTTTTAATTTTCAATCTTTGAAAAATTTGAAAATCTTCAGCAGTGTTTTTTCACAAGAACCAATGCACACTTTTCTTTTCTAAATTATGTTTTAAAGAATTTTATTTAATAAACATTAAATGATAAATAAAATTACTTTTAAAAATTAATATTATGTGATACGCTTTTATATATAAATATAATTATTACATAAAATCTATAAATTGATTGGTTAATTATTAATACAAATTGAATAGGTGCTTATAAAATTATTTAAATTAATTTAAATATTAAATGATTATTTAATGGATAATATTATCATGGTTATAGCTTTACCTTAGTTATAATTTACGTTAATAAATTTAGTGTATTTCATTACAAAAGACAATTGTAACCACATATATATTCAACTTCTAAAACTTTTTTATATTCAGTTCCATTTTTTGTTTTTGTGTTGCAAATTTTAACTTTAATTTTCTTTTTTAACTAAATAAAATCTTTTTATTTGTTAATGACAATGTAATTAAAATTTGACTAATAAGAATGTAAAACATTAAATAATATTTGACATGTAAAATCTTTGTAAGAAGATTTATTTAGTTTAGTTCTATATTTTTGTTATATATAATTGCTTTAGTAAAGTGTTTATTTATACGACGATATTCTTAAAATTTTAATTTTTTATTCTCTTTAGAACAAATTAAAACTTTAAAATATAGTTTCTGTTAAGATAGTTTTCAAATTTGAAATAAGTAAATATTATTATTTTTGAAATGTATATTTAAAATTTTAATTTTGAAATAAATTAGAATACTTAGTGTTCAATAGCTAAATCACAATAATTAATAAAAATATATATTAAATAATATTAATCTAATTAATAATAAATTTGAACAGTTTTGAAAAATTAATCTCTTAAATAAGTAAACAACTAAATAATATTTTTCTAATTGACAACGAAATGAAATTGTTATAATAATGAAACCCCAATTTTCGTGTGTTCTAAAAAAGAAAGACAATAGAATTATAAATTGAAATAAAAACTCAGCTTAACATATACAATATATTCATTTATTTAAATTTGAAATTAAAATAAAAAATCAAAATTAGAATTAAAACCAAATGAAACTTAAATTTATTAACTAAGACTATGAGAAGATATCAATAACTATTATGATCAATATAGATGAGGTTCAGACTCTCTTGTCCTACTTGTATTACTGTAGAACGGCATTGCAAAATAAAAATATGAAGAAATATTTACCTCACAAATGAAACACAGTACAAATACAACAAGAAATATTTACACCTTAATAATGACAAATAAATGATACAAATGAGAAGTTGAGCATGCTACTACTTCAAAAATTGTTGATGCTGATTTGCATGTCGACCGGTTCTCTAGTTATTACTCTTCATCGAATTTAGTATAATCTTCTTTTCCTATCCTAAATTGTTTGGTCCAATTTCAAGGAATGTATTTTCTGTACCATTCAACACTTAAATGTGTATTCAATCATAAACTTTTATATATACCGACCAGGATATGTATTAATTAACTTCTTCCTCATCGCCCAGTGAAGCAAATGAAAATGGATAGAACTTGTACCCATCTCCCTCGTAGAACTTGTTTTGGAACTCTACCCAATGTAACCTTAAGGCGTGTAAAAATGCACTTAGGGTTTCCATCACAAGCAGGACACCAACAGTAGCACATATAAATACTACTATGCCAATTATAAGGATTATGATGTTATTGAACCTGCAATGATTGTTATGTGTTAATATAAATCTAAAATATTTTGATTTTACTATATAGCAAGGATATAGACTGAACTCACCCCCAGGCTAGAAGTAGAACTTTGTCGTAGAATACACTTGACAATTCTGAATGGGCTAGACTGCAATTCAGGTCAATTAAAGACATTAGATTCATCATATTTCGAATTGAATAAGCATTGCAATTAGGGTTGATAATGGCCAGGGCGAACTCAGGTCCTATCGAATTTTAAGCCAAAATTCAGGTTTTAGGGTCAGTTGGGTTAGTCCTTGTTTGTTTGTATAATCAACAAGTAGTAATGGCAATGATCCTAGACTGACCTTTTTCCTTGACCAAATTCGACCGAGATCACGTTTTAGGTAAAAATAATATTATTTTGGAATTGGTAGAACTGACTTCAGGATCATATTAAATCCTCTAACTCGAGTTTTGTTTAAAATCCGATCAACACGGGTTTTTGTCCGTTAATTCAAGCCGTACTGACTTGGTTTGCCAACCCTGTGATAATAAGATCTAACCATCTGACCGAATAGATAAAAGATTGGAAGGCAGCTTTCAACTAGTTAATAACCAACCTGAGAGCCCATAATCGTAGATATGAAGCTGTATTAGATACTGCTCCAAGCACAAACTCAATGGTGTGTATAAGTTGATGTACGAAGACCTCACTGAACTCAAATTCCTCATGTCCATGAGAATCGTGCTGCTCCATTTCAAGAATGTCATCGGCACTGTCCAGCAAGGTATACGATTGACCTCGGTGTCTCTGAATACGAACATGAACATATCGTTTAAGAAAAATATTGAGATACAAACTAAAATTGCGTGAATTTGAAAAGGAATTTCTGACTTACTTCCTGGTGTTGCTTCTTCAAGAGAAAAGGCTTTGGAAACAGCATCCACGGTACAGCAACAAGGGCTGCGAGTAATAACAAAATCTGGCAAAGGAACAAAAACATTAAAGAACGGGCTTACTCTGATGTTCTAAAAATAATAATACAATCTCCATTACGAAAAATATTAAACCTGCAGAAACTTCTGGCCAGTGAAAAGCTGATTGTCGCCTAAATCATCAGCAGGACTCAAAAACATGTATATCATTACATGGTACAGATCAGCTTGTGAACCAGTGCACCATTTGACAATTATGAGAAGTGAAAGGTAACCAAACAAGCTGTTCAAGAAAATAATCTGGGGAACAAATTGGTACCTACATTAACATAATTATTTAGTCAAAAAAAAAAAAAAACTGAAGCAGCAGAAAAGTAGTACATCTGAAAATGTCTAAAGATTTTGATAGATTATTAAACTGCATATGGGATAATCATTAATCAGTTAAAAGGGGTATTTTCTTTTTAAAATATTGGTCTTTTAAAAATCAGACAATTCAGTTCAAAACATTGTCTTTATTGATATTTTAATGATTTAATTTACAAAACACCTAAAAACAATATAGCTTTTGTCTTCGTAAAAATGGCAAAAAAATAATTTTTTAAATGTATTTCGTTAATTATATCATTAAAATATTAATAGAGACAATATTTTAAACTGAATTATCTAATTTTTAAAAATCTGCAAATTTAATTAAACATTTTAAAAGATTATATATTGAAATAAAAAATCTAATAAATTGGCACTTCTTAATTCATTCCCCCGATTAGATATAATTGCACTTTTTTGAACAGCAATTTGCTAATCTTTATGAAAGATATATGTTATAAATGTGAGAACCAGAAAGGATGAGGAGGATTGCTCACCAAATGTTCAGTTCATCTCCGAAAAATTTCGCATTGAAGTAGCTGATTATGATCCCGAGATTCATTTGAGTCACTCCTAATAGGATTGACATCTTCATCTTCAACGAGTTCAAAAAAGGGAGTTCGCTTCGTGTACCATGCCACTTGGGATCAACTCCAAACGGATAAGTAGCGCGCACCTTGATTAGACCCGCAGTAGAAGCATCCCTGCAAATATGAATTGTGCAGTTACTTGCAAGTTGCAACTGATGTGCTATGCAGTTATAACGTCATACGTTTATCAAAATAGATCCTTATTACCTGCAGGACAGATCACGGCAACTGTATGCAGAGGGCCCAAATAATTCAAATGGGACTGAGAAGAATTCATTATATATCAGTCCTGTGTATATTGAAAATATTGCCATCATCATTATAACATTGCGACCACCAAATGTCATTTCCATGATGTCACCGAGCTTCTGTTATTAGCAAAATCAAGTCAGCTGAAGTATATAGCAATTAAGAGAACGGTAGATTTAGCTCTCCCTTAATTTCTAGTAGGAATGGCTTTAGAGTTTGTTCGGACGTAAAGTTAACGGTTCAGTTTGGTTTAACTGAACATCATACCTACTTTGAACTTTTTTAAATTTATAAGTTGACTTCATTGGAAACTCAAAATTTTTAATTTTTAATTAAGTAAAATAATTCTAAAATTACAAAATTATTTAAAATAAAAATAAAATAATTTGGCTCTGGCGGTGAATCAGAATCACGGGCCTCTGCTCATGCACTCATTTTGGACCCTGCTTAAGTTCAGCCTGACCCACTACCAACCTTCCTAATTAGGAATGACAACAGATCTTTTTGTTTTCTTACCCAAGCCTATGCCGATTAGAATCGGGCACAAACTTATTCAGTTATTCCAAAATGAGAGCTAAAACGTTATCATCTTATCGTTTTAGTCGATTAGTTCTCAAGTCATTGAACAAAAAGTCAAACAAAGTCAGGTCTAGTTCTGGCCGAATATGAGCTCAAATCGAAACATAGCCAACTCGAATTTAATCTGTTGACTTGGATAGAGCCAGTTCAAAATATTGTCATCCCTACCCTAACAGTAAGACATGGAGCGTTTACCTGACTGGAAAGTTTCTTCTCTCGGGCTATGAGATATAATGCTGCTGCCAGCAGGCAAATTCCATGACCCCAATCACCAAACATTACAGCAAATAGGAAAGGAAACGTTATAATTGTATGTACACCAGGATTTGCTTCTTGGTACTTGGCTATTCTGAAACAATACTTTTTGGTTAACAGTTCTGAAATGCGATTTAAGATAGGCAATAAGTAAAAGACTATTCAAGAAAGCGATACACACAGTACAAAGAGTATACAGTAGGCGACAATGTTGCAATGGACATAGAGACACAGTTTTGCTCGAAATTTATGAAACGTGATTAATTCCCATCAATTGAGCAGCCCGAAGTCAAAACTACCATTACCGCAGACGTTTTAAATAAAAATGTGGCAGAAAAAAACCAGAGCTCGAAGTCAAAGAGTCAAGTATGATTCAATTGAAATCATGTTCGAGCTTGGGTATTTGGACCCAGTTGGGCTCGGAATCCAACTTGTTAATTTTTTAAAGCTCAATTAATAATCGCAAACCAGGTTGAAGTTAATGAACCAAATAACGTTTTACCCAAGCTCAATTTATGAACATCTGTGAACTATACATATCTATTCACACAATAATGGTATATGATTCACAAATAGTCTAATCTAGTTCTTCTCAGCTAGAATAAAATATATGTAAGTTATTTGGTATAAATAGATGATACATTAAGAAAATTCAAAAGTAGGCAGAAGTTATTGTCAGGTGATTTAAGTATATCATCAAATAAATTTTAGCCAACTATCAACAAAATGACTTCGGAAATTAAATGAACTGCTTAAGTTAATTAACTCACCCATATGCATCTACAATATCTTGAAATGCCGAAGTAAATTTATTTGTACGGAAATATGTAGGTGGTGATTCCTTTGTTTGCAAAACCTGGAATATGGTTCCAATTTGAGAGCTACTGTCTAGGGCTGCCTGCCTCAAAGCATTCTGAATCTGTACTGAGAAAAAAAAATCCCGCTTTGTGAGGATCGAAAGAGGGTTGTTAGTGTACGCAGCCTTCTCTTTGTAATTTTTACAAAGAAACTATTTCTGTTATTTGAACCTATAATTTTATGGTCACAAGAGAGTAACTTTTACCGGTAGATTTGAGGTGTAAAATAAAATGTTTGAACTAAGTGGACAAATCAAAATAACATTACCTGATCAGTTGCAAAAACAGGACACCATCCTTCAGCGACAAGACACTTCCTTGTGACATCCATATTGAGCATATTTAAAGTGTGGTATATTGACTTTTCCTTCTTCACCTATACAAAGGGAGCAAAATTTTATGGCTCAAAGATAGAATATGAACTCCATAATGACAATGTCAATAAGCAAACATGCATTCTTGTCAAAAAGGCACTTTAAGAAATAGTATTAGTCAGGAATGGAACTTGCAACAACTAAATAAAATGGCTCAAGGATACCAGAAGGTTCCATTTCTGAAACTGAAAGCCAATTGTCTGTAACAGATTTGTCCTGTGTGCCAAGCCAATCTCTACTGTAGTGTTCAACTCAGAAAGTCTTCCAGATACCTAGTAATCAGGGAATGAAGAAGTTTTGTATCATGGAATGGACAAACAATTACTGCCAACTCAATATCAAAGGTATATGACATGTCAAAGGCATATTGTGCACCTCTGTCATCATCTGAAACTGTTTGCTTAGGTCCTCAGAAAACGAATAACGATTTGCTCCAAATGCATCGCAAATTTTCAGAATTTTACTCTTTGCTCTTTCACCCGAATAGAAGACCGCAAATACATTTTTCTCAACCTGAAAATTTAATTCCTATAAGCTTCACAACACAAAAGGCCAATAACATTTTACTTTGTAGAAGATACTAGCAATGGCAGCTTGCAAGGTAATACCTTTGCTCCCGAGACAGGATCAATAACAGAGTTTTCAATCACAGCTTGCTTCAGAAACACATTACCCCTGGTTGCACGAAACAGAATCCTTTCAAACGCCATTGATTTTTCTCTCGGAACAAGGCCAGTGACAAAGCCCAGTTTAACTTGTTTCGACGGATCCGTTGTCATTTCCTATAGAAAATTGACTAGGCATTATTCAGTGACGGAACAAAATTTTGAGCAGTTACTAGAAGAGGAAATAGTTAAAATGTTCTACCAGTTCCAACAGTAATGGGCTGTCAATGGATCCTTCACCATTGCTGTGCCCCTCAAGTTCTCTCTGCTGAGCTGCAGCACTGCTTTGAGCAGAATGAAAGAATTCGCCAGCCTAAGATTAGAAAAGTATCAGCTGTAATCCAGTCAACAGCTCAAGTCTTTGAAAAAGTGAAGACTGTAATAAGATGGCCAAGCTGATTTTAACTTCTACAACGTTAACTAATGCAATCTTAATTTAAAATGAAAAAATGTAAAAGAAAGTTAATGTGAAATCCAGACCACGATCGGACATTCTGGATGCATTCATATGGAGGGTCCAAGACACCCACAGGCAAACACAAGAATACACATGCACGTTCCAAACTCTAGGAAGCTATATAAGGAAGACCAGGAGTTGAATGCTGAAAAAAGAAGCTTGTTGTTCAGTTCATCAACAAGTTCTGTGGCTATACAGCCTATAACCACAGAAGTGGTCCTAGAGAGCAGAGACCATAGAAGCAAACAAGCCATACCTTTTGCAGAACAAGCTGATATTCTAACAATTCATAGTAGGTATGCTGTAACTTTTCATTGTTTGCATTTATCTCAATCAGCTCAGCTTCAAGTTCTCCAAGTTTCACCTAACCAAATAACAATTAAGTTGCTTCAATATATAGTGAGTTGTCACTTTTAACACAAAAAGTTTAGTAAAACTAAGGGACTACCTCCAAACTGTCTAAGTCAATATCATCCCCTACGCCAGACCTTTTTGAGGGTGACAAGCCAGCCTTGGTCATTTGTTCTTTGAAAAAACGCAGCTTACGAGCCATTTCTACGCATCTCTTCATCTGTACATTACAATGGCACCCACAACAAATATAGAATAATCAACTTAGCATATATATAACTGTTTCAACATTTTAAGCTAACCATTTAATCACAATGTGGAGCATAATAGATGCACCTGATTGGCATATGTCCTCTGAAATGGACTCTTTTCGGCATTAAGCTGTAAGTAAGAAATAACAAACCGAACAACAGAATTTTAGTCTAATGGTCAAGATCTTCCAATCACGTGAACAGATTCTGAATCAATTAATGAGATGAGCACATTAAACGTTAAACTGATCCAATCATGTACGTCGCAGATGCATATATTCAAGCTCGCAATAATCAAATTAGACCTTCAAGTCTAAATCCGTTCAATTCACAGAAGTACCGTAAAAGCATGAACAGATCTGAAATATCTGATTATCCTTTTCATATTTCATATTGCAGACTATGATATACAAGCATTTATCAAAACAACAATACGCAAATCTCAAATATTCCCGCCAAATTTCATCAGATCACAGTACGCGGAAAGCCTCAAGCATATAACCAATCAACAGAGCTACATTTTCAAATCCGATTCAAGGAAATTAAAAAAAGAAGGATTGATAAAAAAAAACTGAAACGTTCGATCAATTTCCTGTAAGTACTGTAGAAAAATTTTCAAATAACGGAGAGCTCACGTCTTTGAATTGGAATAGGCCGACGTCACCCATATACGCGACCGATCGACGAGCCGATTCGATCGGAATAATCAGTTGCACTAACTGCATTGGCTCTGATCGCAACAGATCCATCGTCTGAGAGCTCAACCGCTCCAGCATTTTCCTATTACCTACTTTGACCGATCGATCAACAAAATGTGTGCCTCAACGAGAGCGTATTTTCATACAGATCGGCGAGATCTTGCAGCACGTTCGACTCTCAGGCAAATTCTCCTCGTTTATTTCTGTTTTCTTCTTTTCACGGGACCGGTGGTCCAAATCAAATACCAAACACGTGAACGCGACTTATTATATACATACATAGGGAGAGGTACACACTGCGGTAGTTTGCGTATGGAAATAATTTTAACGCGCTAAAATTTTCTTTTCGTTTCAATTTATTTTAGAAATAATTATCAAATGAAATGAAATTGTCCCCTTATAACTTTTTTAAACTCAGGCCACTTGTTGTCATCTCGTTGGACGGGTCAGCTATATACACAGAATAATCGGCAATAGTTATATTATAACTATATTTTGAATTTTATAAAATTAAAAATAAATAATTATGAATTAACCCGTAGTTTTATTTTATAAGTTGATAAGTTATTTATTTTCTTATTCTTATTTAATTAAAAAAATAATACTCATACATATGATAAGTCGCAAGAAGTGACTTAAAATTAAGTTAAAAATTAAAATTACGGTTACACATAAAATAAAAGGTAATTAGATACTCTTTACTTGGTATTAAAGCCTAAGTTCGAGTTAGCAGAAGATGATTTGACTTCACAATCATTTGTACCCTAATGAAATAACCATTGAGAGAGGATTGCAAAGAAATCATAAAACGACGTCGTTTTATAATAAAATTCTTAATCATTTAAGCTAATTTTTAAAATCGAATTCATTATAAAATTTATTTAATTCAATATTAATTTGTTAAATTCAAATTTACGAACATACTTTTTATTAATTGCGTAGACATAAATGTATCTTCTTGGAACATATATATGCTACCAAATAGCTTAAAACCCTTCGTGCTTGTTTGGATCAAAGGACACATAGCTTCTTCGTAAGGATAGCCGCCCTTTTCTTTAAATATTCCGCGCAGGAGGATTTTCGACCTTATTTTACAATTCTTCTTATATGAATTAAATTTGCTGAACGTGATCCTAATCTAATAAGAGAAAGTTTTAGCAACATCATAATGATTTTCTAGGTAAAAGAATATTTTATTCCTTTTTTAACATAAAAATGTTGTTAATTTCGATTAGAAAAAAAAAGATTTAGTTACATACAAGGGTTAATATAAAAAATTAAAATTTACTTAATTTTATAATATTAACTTGAATTTTAAAAAATGAAGATAAAATACTTTAAATTTTAATTTTTGACAAAATAGTCTAGTATTAATTTTTTTGTTAATGTAAATGACATAATGAGTTACGTCATATTAATATTTTTGTTAAATGATTGCTATAATATGTCATCGAAAACAAACTCTCTATTAAGTAGGGACAAGATTGCACATTACTGAACTTCTCAAAATCTCGCGCTTCAGCGAGACTCTCACGGAATGTTATTGTTGTTGTCATTAACTACTACAATATGTCATACTCCCTCTTATTCATAATAAGTGTCGTTTTAGATACATTTTAATTATTCAAAATAAGTGTCATTCTTGACTTTG
>JANKOD010000006.1:1703353-1717321 GCA_026284645.1 Erythroxylum acuminatum | reverse complement strand
TGGAACCTTACTTAGACTTGCATATGGTCTAGCTTTCCTTCTCGTGTGTGCCTGTAGGCCCATTATAAAATTCTAACACACATAAAATAAAAGGTAATTAGATGCTCTTTACTCAGTATAAGGCCTAAGTTTGAATTAGCAGAAGATGATTTGCCTCCACAATCATTTGTATGCTAATGAAATAACCATTGAGAAAGGATTGAAAAGAAATTATAAACTATGTCGTTTTATAATAAAAGTCTTACTCATTTAAGCTAATTTTTAAATTTGAATTCATTATAAAATGTATTTAATTCAATATTAATTTTTTAAATTCAATTTTACAAACATACTTTTTATTAATTGCGTAAACATAAATGTATCTTGCTGGAACATATATATGCTACCTAATAGCTTAAAACCCTACGTGCTTGTTTGGATCAAGAAAGGATAGCCGTCCTTTTCTTTAAACATTCCGTGCAGGCAGATCTTCGACCTTATTTTACAATTCTTCTTATATGAATTAAATTTGCTGAACATGATCTTAATATAATAAGAGAGAATTTTAGCAACATCATAGTAATGATTTTCTAGGTAAAAGAATATTTTATTCCCTTTTTTTAACAAAAAATGTTGTTAATTTCGGTTAGGAAAAAATAGTTTAGTTACATACAAGGGTTAATATAAAAAATTAAAATTTACTTAATTTTAAATATTAACTTGAATTTTAAAAAATGAAGATAAAATACTTTAAATTTTAATTTTTGACAAAATAGTCTAGTATTAAATTTTTTTGTTAATGTAAATAACATAATGAGCTACGTCATATTAGTATTTTTGTTAAATGACTGCTATAATATATCATCAGAAACAAACTTTCTACTAAGTAAGGGCAAGATGACATATTACTCAACTTCTCAAAATCTCGTGCTTTAGCGAGACTCTCACTGAATGTTATTGTTGTTGTCATTAACTACTAAAATATGTCATATATTGTATTTTTACTACTTATAAAATTTATCATTTAATAAAATAAAAATGTCAAACACCTTTTAAAAATTACGCATTCCTTAATATGTTTTACTGCATAATTGTTTTACATAGTAATGACTCTCTAGGTAAAAATTACATTTTATTCCTTTTTAAAACACATGAAGGTTGTTATTTTCCATTAGAAAACAAGTTTAGTACCATAGAAATCCATCAAACATAACCCACTCCATACATCCATGGTACGGAGATTAGACAAGACTCGTTCCCTATTTCTTATAATATTCATTTTCTTATAATTTTTTTTAAGTCATACTCTTATAAGTCATTTTACTCATAAACAGTTAATACTGAAGAGCTAATTCTACCAAACAGGTAATATTATCCACTGATTAAATCAGCCAATATAATTCGCTATCAGCTAACTGTCGATAAAATCAGCTAATAACTAATACAATCTGCTAATTGTCAAACAACCCTTTGCAATTTACTTCTTTAGTGAAAATTAGGAGAAATCAGGCAGATTATTATCATTTTCTAACAACAAGACTTGATGATTACGTATATCAGTGTAAATAAACAACAAAAGAATTTGAAAGTTCATAGAAATATTATTAAAATTTATTAACACTAAGGACGCTATAAGAGAGCTAATGATTTATACATATTTCTGATATCACGAGGGTTGAGAAGACTAAGTCAAATAAACGAAAGAACAAAACATTTTGATGCTTTATGATCTTATAACAAAAGAGATGAATGTGTTCCCATCTCTTAGTACAGTTCTAGTTTTGTAATAATATCTATAGTATCCTTACCTGTATTATATGTAAATATTTGCATTTCCTTTTGCGTGTGGATCTTATGAATGCCTTTTGTTGAGGGAAAGTAAGTTTGTCTTATACGGACAACTTAGCTTGATGCTTCCAAAATTTGGTGAAACTCATTACTACTTCAGTATGCAACTTTTCCATATCATGACAGGAATCCATAAAAGCCAATTGAGTTAGTCTATTGTTTAACTCAATAATTTACTTTTTAGTCTATTGTTTAACTCAATAAGTTACTTTGTTCATGAACCTACATTATTACATGTGACTAAAATGCATAGATTTTCTATGTAATTTAAGAAACTCTAAAAAAATTCTGTAGTCGTTAAACTTTTTTAAATTCTTATAGATTTTATTTTTTCAGGAATTTTTTTCTTAAACTTCGATTAAAAATAATGACTAAACTCATACAATATAAACATCACGTGGATTAATCAAATATCACTAATATTAGTAATTCAACTTAACTGTTAAATCCGATTCAAATTAACTAAATTGATTATAATAAATTATTAATTTGATTTAAATTTAATTAATTATGTTTGAATGTAAGAGTTGGATTTCATTATCACGTAAATAATATTTGATTTCATGTGTAATATTTATGTTACGTGTTCTATTGATATTTTTAACTAAATTCTATATAAAAATTGTATTTAGAAAATTAAAAATTATAAAAATTTCAGAGTTTTAAAGATCAATGAATTTTTTAAAAATTGATTAACTACATAGCAACTCCACATCTTCTATCCTATTTAATATTCTTCCTTTGTCTCCAAAGTATAGATATAAAATGTTTATAATATCCAAGAATGAAACATGAACACTAACATAAAGAGACTATTGGAGCCCTAATCCATAGAAAGTATTAAATTTCATAAATTACAGAAGTAGAAAAATCTCTAAGGCTATATTTGATTAGACGTAAGGTTTTTAATGGAAAAAAAATAGAATAATTTATAATGGAATGAAATGTAAATAAATTTAATATTAAAAATTTGTTAATGGAATGAAATATAAATTGATGTAATATTAGAAAATTATTATTTGGGATGAATAAAAGGGTTCGTAATGTAATGTAGTGAAATGTTATTTGGAATAATAGTTTATAATGTAATACAGTGAAAAGTTGTTTATTATTTTACATTCCATCTTAAACCTTCAAAATTTAGAAATTTATCATTTTTATTGTTTAAGATAAAATGAGATATAATATAAAACACTCGTCTCATTCTATCCCATTCTATTTCATTCTATCGTAAACCCTCGTGTTAAATGATGGAATATTATTTAATTCCATTAGTAAAACCTTAACCTAACATAACATCAATGTTTCTGATTCCATTCCAATGTACCAAACCTAGCAATCAATTCAATGGAAGCATATTTAATCCTATTAATTTACTCTCGTGTACTTTACTATCCTATGAACATCGGGTATAGTACGCATTTGACCTTCCAAGCTAGCTAGCTAGATAGTAATTATTAAAGCAAGAATTTAAATTAGACCGTTAAAGTCACAACCACAAAAGTCTTTTTCAGTACCCAAATCCTCTGTTTCTGCAGGAAAGGAATACCCCCAAAGAGTATCTATTTGCATGTACATGTACGTGTATTGAGGTATTATTAGTAATGTTTTAAAAATCGAATAAAAAATTAAATTGATAAAATAAAAAGTTTAAATTTTAAAAGTTAAGTTCGTATTAAACCGTTATAAAATTAGTGTTCGGTAAAAATTGAAATTTTGAAATAAAATTAAAGAAAAATATTGTCTTTATTAATCAAATGAGTTAAAAATTAATTTAAACAATATATATTAAATGAAAGCTAATTTATTTTTTATTATAAAAACTAGTTAGTTTAGAATATTGATCAATTAATTAATAAATTGACCAATTTTTATAACAAGGGTTATTAAAACAAACCAAACGAAAAAGTTGATCGGTTAAAAATTTTTATAGCTTAACTAACCGAACTAATTCAAGTTTTTAATCGTTACGGGATAGTTATAGAAGAAGAGAAGAAATTAAGTTTTTTTTTCATAAAGAAAAAAATTAAAAAGAGAGGATCTTAATAACATACACTTTGCATCACCTCATGATACTACATACAATATTATAAGATCACATTTTAACTTGATATTACAAGACTCTTATCATATTTATATATTAACACACAGTTAAACATATGCAATTATTAAATTTTAAAATCCATCAGTTTAATTATTTATACACTCAACTTATTTAAATACTTGATCTTTATTATTAATGTTTAAATTTATTATTTCCGAATCCATAGAAAGGATGAGTGGTGCACAACTCTTAATGCTTCGGCTTAAGAACAGAAGATGAGTTTGATATGGGTCAGTTTTGTGCAGCCGTAAAAGGTTTGAAAAGTCTTTGCTTAACCATTCACGAAACCTATTTCTTCCCATTTTAATCCGGCAAGGAAACTGAGAAACTGGGAAAACAAAAAACAAAAAAAGTGGCTTCGAGTCCAACACCAACCAGAAAGCAAATTCAACATCAGCCGTAAAAGAGCCAAAAAAAACGATAAAGTAATCAATGAGAGGAGAACATGTTAAAAGCACACAGCACGCACGCAACCATATGCAAAAACCAAAACGAACAAGAAACTGGATCATCGATAAGATGAAAAAGAGCAAAATCAGGATTGAAGTTCGAAACAAAAAGTACAACACCACTCTCTAATCCCATGGCTTCCCTCCATTTTCCTTCGGCAAATTCTAAGTTCCTAACCCTTTTTTTTCAACTTCAATGGATGCATGTTAAAACTTGCAATGAACAAGAACAACACTAAGAGCAACGATTCAGAAAATTTTTGTTTTTCTGTACCCTACATTGAGAAGGGCATGCCTTGAACTGAACTAAGACCTTGGTGGTGGGAAGAATTGCGTACCAGCAATGAAAGCATTGAATGGAGGTTGATATAGAGAGGTTGGATCAAGTAAAGGTCCTGAATTTGGTTCGTTAACGTTTGATGTACTAGTGGTTGCTCCTGTTAGGAAGTTCAGTTGTTGTGCTGCTCCACCGGAAGAGCTCTCGCCTCGGCCGGAGTTGTAACGACTGTCAGGGCCGTGATCGTAGAGAATTCCCTTGAAAACATGACCTCCGATGTGAACTGCTGTCTGATACGCAAGTTGGTCATCGGCATCTTCCATGGAGCTTACTTTAACGCAACGGAACGTAGCTGGTGAACTCATTTGTGGAGGGAATTGTCCCAGTTCCAACCCTAATGAGTCGAAAAAGACAAAGTGATTAAGGACAAGAATCATGAA
Source organism: Erythroxylum acuminatum (assembly GCA_026284645.1). NCBI lineage: Eukaryota > Viridiplantae > Streptophyta > Magnoliopsida > Malpighiales > Erythroxylaceae > Erythroxylum > Erythroxylum acuminatum. The sequence continues at coordinate 1,712,224 of JANKOD010000006.1, read as the reverse complement.
GTAGAAGAAGAAGAAGACAATTAGCTAAACTCTACAGTCTATACGTGACTTTCCTTGGTCAGTTTACTAACGAACAGTGATCTAATGGAATCATAGAAAAAGGAAAAGAAAGAGATAAGGAAAAGCATGTGGTGGGTGGAGGGTGGCTGACTATGGAGTACACTTGATCACACGCAAATGGTACGAGCTTTGTTGTTTTGGGTATTAAAAGCTTCAAATCAAGCTCCTGAGACCATCTGACCATATTTTAGCTAGTTCTTCAAAAAAAATTCAAACTTTACCTGATGTAGTACAAGTAAGAGAAGGATTGGCACTTCGATTCTCTCTTTGCCTTTTTGGATGCTCTCCTCGAAACTGTTGTTGTTGCTGCTGGTGTTGTTGCTTCTCTCGCCTTTTACCTGCAGGGACCCAAGTGCTCTTGACGTGTGTTTGGCATTGAAACCCTCGGCTTTTACAGCAAGTTCTACACCTCAAATGTGAACAATCTTTCTTGGCTTGGTTACCACAATCTTGACAATTCATACCACCACCTCCTCCTCCTGACCCTCCTTGTCTCATCACAGTAAAACCTGATCTTGACGAATCATCAGAGAAGCTACTTCTTCTTTGACTAGGACCACCCACTCCAAATGTTGAGGAGTAAGTATTGTTGTTTTGATGTTGGTGTTGGTGATAAAACTGTGGCCATAACTCAAATCCCTTGTTGTTGTTGTTATTGTTGTTGATCTCTTCGTTTCTGTATAAAAACACACTGTTCTCTTCTTGTCTGCTTGAGGCTACTCCTTCTCTCCCACCACCTAGATAGAACCAACCAGCCATGTTTCTGAAACCAACCTCACTTCCATATCAGAAACTTAAGCTAGCCCTTATGAGGAATTAACAAGATCAGTCTGAATTTTGCTGCTGATGTTCTTGGCAGCTTTTGAGGTTACGAAACTCAACAGAATTCCAAACGAATTTCTGGGTTTAGGTTAAGAAACTATAAGGAGAAAAACAGGTAGACCATGATCAGCTTTTACTTCAATTCTCTCTTTCGTTGTTGGAAGCAATAATAATGGCACAGAATTAGAGTTCTGCTACGCCGCCATGGGAACTGCACACCTTACTCTCTTTCCCTCATTTAAGACAAACCTACTCTAGATCTCTTTCTCATCAATTACTTGTTTACTTCGGCTTCTTTGTTGTTGAGACTTTGTGAGCGAGCGAGTGAGTGAGAGACAGAGAGACATTTACAAACAAAAGAGATTGAGAAAAAACAAAAATTGTAATAAGGAAGAACAAGAAAATCTATCTCTAGGCACTTCTCTACAGTTCTCTTCCAGTTTCAATGAATCTAATCTAAGATATCATGAATCACAGCCGTCCGTTTGTTAATCCAACGGTGGTAATGATGGCCCACGTGGCAGTGCATCAGCTTCTGTTTATTATTCGTCCTTTGCACCGGAAAACCCGCTTATTTTTTTATTTTATATTTTTTTCTGACCCTTCTTTCCTAAAATGAAGCTTGATGCGTGCTTAATTTTGTACAAGCAATATGGTCAAAATTAGAAAGTCTCTTGTTATCAACTCGTTTACAATTTTTAGATGAATGACAAATCTTGTTGAGACACGTGGAGTTTGATCTTCGAATCAACGGTCGTAAAATATCGTTGTTGTAGAGTCTAGACTGACCTGAAATGTCTATAAGCTTAGTAGATAAGGGCAAGGGGATGAATAATTGAATAAACCTAAGTTTTTATTATTAAAAAATTAAAGTAAATTTTGTTTGATATATTATTAATATACCCGTAATTTTTAAAAATCATCAATAATTTTCTAGTTTTTATTTTATAATGCCTGTCTATATGTTATCAATTTCCGTTACTAACTTTTACTGAAATTTTCAAAACGGCCTCGTGTAGTATCACATCCAGTATCATGTATATTCATGGATGTGAATACCGTTTTGTACTGATTAGTATCGGTTGATACTTATTATACCGGACTAAAACTAATATGAAATAAAGGATCGGTTATATCAAATTTAAATGCTGACCAATATTTAAATAATACCGATCAGTATCAACCGATATTTAAAATACCAATCAGATACCGTTTCGTGCCCACTAAAGAATTGGTGATACTACACGTTGGTAAGTGCAGTGTTAGGGGAGAATGTAAAAACTACTGCTTCTACACACTAATATGTGCAGTATCATCAATTCTTGAGTGGGTAAAACTACAGCACCATATTGCATGATATATAATTTATTGGAGATTCTATAAATAGCGATTTGGGATTATTATGATTGATATTTTGGTCCAAGCTTAGTCTACACTCCATTCGATTTGACTAAATTTAAATTAACTAATAAGAAGTTGGTTAAGTTTTAAATTATTTTTAAATTTTACATAAAATGTTTAAATCTAAGAGATTTAATCTAATTTTATCTAAATATAAGTTTGAAGAATTTTAAAATTTTTAAAAAATATATTTAATTTTTTTTAAACCATATTCAAATTTATAAGTATTGAAGCAATCTTGCAATCCCAATATAAGTTTTCCCTTATCAAAATATGCTTTTTTGTGTCATTGCAATAGTATTTTAAACAATATATCCTTTCTATTTTTTTATTATTTGAAGTATTTTATAATTTAAAACTATTCAAAAATATAATTTGCTAATAAAAATTCAAAAATTATTAAATTTATATTGAATTATTCTTGTAAAAAATTAATTAAACTCTGTCACGTGTGAAACGGTAAATAACATAATAATTTTTGTTAAATATTCTTTTTAAAATTTTCTAATACTATAAAATATATTAAAAATAATTTAAAATTAACAAAAATATTTTTTAAAAATGAATAAAATCACATGAGAACTCATATTTTTCTTATATATCATAAAACATGAAAAATGAGGGACAAAATTGAATAAAATTTCATTATCGATATATGTAAGGAGACAAATTAAGTGTCAAGAAAATCCCATCTTATAGTGTTGTCTGAATTAAACCGTATGAGGTCATTTCTACAGCTCAGCAGCGTGGACTAATTAATCATTGATTTTGGAGGTCTGTTCTGAATTAAGGGGACAGTAGGTGAGTAGCTTAGGAGCTAATTAAGCTTTGTTTAAAATGACAATCACGTGAACCGCAGATTATTAGCCGCTAATAATTGGATTTTGATTAACTTAATACGCAGACTCCCTCGAGGGTAACATGCTTAGAAATGTCAGAATCAAAAGTTCCACCCAAAAAAAATACTAAATGGAAAAGTCTTTGAAAAGTTGCATGTTAAATTAATAATTAATTGAAAAAAACTAAAAATTTTCTTAATTTAATAATAATATACTTCAACTTTTAATTTTTAGCAAATATAATGCGAAATTAAATTTTTTATTAATGTGGATGATGTAGGATCCACGTCAAAATAGTATATATATCATGCGACTGTCACGTATTATATTTGTGCCATAAGCAAATTTTATTATTTAATAAATCAAAAAATCAAACTCCTTAAAATAAAAATAAAATTATGTATGAAAAAGTGTATACTTATTTTAAAGTTTTTTATATTTTAATTTATTAAATTATATAATTTATACATAATACAAATATAATATACGGCAATTACGTGAATTAAATACTATTTTAACGTGACAATTATGTTATTTTTTAAAGTTTTTTCAGTATTGCAAAATTAAGTAAATTTTAAGATTTTTTTATAATTATCGTTTAAATTAATAGCGTCAACCAGAGGGATTAACAAGTTTGAATTAATAAAATTTTAAAATATTTGAAAATTAATTAATTAAAAATAAAATATATTACATTTTATAAATATCAATTAAATCCAATTTATTATTTAATTTTTTTTTGGATTCAAATGAGTGAATTCAATTGGATAGCCTTTATTAGTAGTTTTGTTTATGATGATCTATTAAGAAATACATAATTAATAAGATTTTTGTATATTAAATAATTTATTTAAAATTTATTAAATTAATTAGAAAATTTTGTTATTGTAAAAATTAAAAAAAGTACGGCCAGTTTAGGGGCCCGAGGGAATTTTTGATAATCGTTTAGATATGACTGGATCGAACAGAATCTCTGTCCAGACAGAATTTCCATTTGTTTATTAATCGCCGGCACCAAGTCGCAGAGTTCCATGCATTTCTCTGCCGTGATTTGTGGTCGCTTCCAGGATGGGAATGCTTCGTAGTCATGTACAGCGTTGGGAACATGTTAATAAAAAATTAAAAATACATAAAACGACGTTATATTAAAGCAAAAATATGGTTGAAACATGTTAATAAAAATAGAAGATTTCATGCCTCATATGTAGGCTTAAGTTATGTAGGCTTAGCATCTAATCGAGTCAAGAAGGTTCTAAATATTTATATTTAATTTGAAATTCAATTTAAAATTTAATCATACTTAAAACTTGCAAATTAAATTTAAATTTATTATGTTCAAAATAAATTTAATTCAATTTTTATTTAAAATTATAAAATGATTTGATATATTGAAATTTTAAATAAAATTAGATTCGAATTATTTAAAAACAAAAAACCTTAAATTAACTTTTCACTTAGATTTAATTACAAATCAAGAGGAAAAATGATAATAATTTTACTTTTTGAAATAAATAATTTTATTGTCATTAATTTTACTATTAAACTTTCAAGTGGTCTAACTGCCATTTCAAGAGAAAAAAGATATATATTACGTACTTTACTTAAGAAATTAAAAAATTAAATTAGTTGATTTGATTTAATTATAAAAATTTTGAATCTGTCAAATTTTTAGTTTGATTTATTTTAATAATTTTGTTATTAAAAATTGGCCAATTTTTGTAAGTAAATCAGTTTTTATAAATCTAAATAATTAATTTTTATTTAATAATCTTTTTTTCAATTAATCTTCAATTTTTTCGATGACAAAGACAATTTCTTGCTTCAATTATATTTCAAAATTTTCAATATATTTATTATATAGTAATTTTGTTAAAGTGGTTGAACTTTTAAATCTTAAACTTCTAATATTGAATTTATGATGCATATGCTTTATAAACCATCCTAATGTTGAAGAATTGCTTGAAAATACATACTCTTTTTATATTAGTTTATTCCATATGAAGACTACATTTTGAACTTATAGGTTCAGAACATAAGTTTAAGTACGTTTTAAAATTTTATGATAACACTTAACTTAAAATTATTTTGAAGCACTTTTATGAAGTTAATCGTAAGCATATACTAAAGTAATGCCCTCAAAGGGTGTGGCTAGATGGTTGAGAGCGGGGCTTGGCTTCGGTTAGGTCCCAGGTTCGATTCCTTGCTAGCTCCTCTTGTAAGAGTCTGGGGCAGCCGGGGTTTTACCTATTGGTGGAGAACTAGTGAGGCCCTCCGTGATGGGGTGTAGCCACTTGGCCCTCTAAGAGGTGAGCCCGCTTGACCACCTGTGGGGTTTCCTTGAATCAAAAAAAAATACTAAAGCAATAGTAAAAATTAATATTTTCCTTTGTATATGTTAAATATTATAGGTTATAAATATATAAAAAAATCAACAACTCAGTAAAAATTTCGTTGAAGCGTGAAATCTGAGGAGATCTACTAATACACACCTTCATCTTTAATTAGTATAGAAGTCGTGTAAAATTGAATATCAAAATGTACCATAATAATTTTCACTAAAAGTTGGTATTAATTTAGTTTAAGGGAATGGTTCAATTAATAAATTTTACTTCTTAAATATTTACTTATTTTACTAATTTAAAAATGATAAACTAAGAATAAAAATACTAAATTTATAAGTATCAATTAAATCAAAATAATCACGAATTAGTAGACTTAATAAGATAATTAAAATAAAGATGGACTCACGCAGGCAGCCCATGTTTCTCAATTTGAGTGAAAGCAAAAACTAACCCTTTTCCAACTTAAAGCAAATTAACCTTTAACTCTTTCACTTTGTTATTTTCGGCCGCAGAAAGTTAAATTCCCATGTTTTAATATGAGGTTTTAGATAAATGGAACTCAAAAGGGTTTCCATTTCAGTGATGGAATGATATTTGGAAGTCTCAAAAATCGTGTCCTTGTTTTTCACCCTCGAGCCTTGTGCTCTCTTTTGTCAGGTTGACTCGACTATGCATTAATATTTTGTTTTCTTATGGTTAACACACGCTCTTTTGTTTTCTAGGTATTGTCTTCTTATGGTTAATTTTTTATTAGGATAAAAGATACGTAATTTTTATAATTTACGACATTTTAAAATTTTATTTTTAAAAAAAAAATTAGCATTTTTTATTTTTTATTTTAAATTTTGATTAAAAAATAACGATAAATTATGCACAATATAAATATTAAATATAGATTAATCAAATATTACTATTAACTTTACTATATTTGTATTAAACTCTTAAATTAATTTAAATTTAATTAATTTGAATAGAGTCTAATAGTTACGTTTATGTTTGATATTAATATTGTGTGTGTTTTATTTTCGAGTTGGTAAAGTGAGGGGCATGGGGCAAAAGGTTTTGTATTCGAATCCTTCTACTTACGCTCTCTTGATCGAGCCTGTCGTACATGACTTGCCTAGTGCGGAATACCTAATTGGCGTAATTTGCAGACTATTATGTCAATCCGAAGATTTAATCAGTGCGCATCCAAAAGATAACGACTGAAAATTCCTTCGTTTTTAAAAAAAGTGTTTTATTTTTAACAAAAGCCTATGAAAAGAGATTATTTGGGGAAAACAAAAAATTAGAAAGAATTTTGCGAAGAAATTTAAAGATCAAGAATGCTTCTAAGAGTTCCTAAATTACACAAAAGATTTATCATTTCCTTTTAGTTCTTAATCAAGTTAACATAAACCTAAGTTCTAATTTGAGCATGTCTTTCTAAATTTGAGCTACCTCAAAATCAATGACTAAAATTTAAATTAAGTTTAACTTAGGAAGATTTAATCTAATTTTAACCCATCCGTACTTAATTTAAAATAAAAAATATTTAAAAATAAGAATTTAAAGAAGGTTTGAATTTTGAGTTCAACTCGGATTCTTTTAACCATGATATAAAATTTTATCCCGACTCATTGTCACGTCTAAGTCTCTCTCAAAGTGTTCATCATGAAATATCCATCAAAATCCATTATCATGACAAAACACTCGCTTTCTTTCCTACTCGATCGATCACCTTTTTTTTACGAGGAATTTGGGAATGCTTTAAGCATTTTGGAGCATTAAAGAACAGAAAAGCCACCGACTATTACTGTCGTAGATTGTAACTTGAAAGGATAATAATTGAATCACAATTTCCACAAGTAATTATGCTAAGTAGAGCATCGACCGTTCATCTCGAACGTGAGGTTATTATTATGATGCAATTGATCTGATTTTATGAGATATGGGTAATAAATTTCATTTGATTGAAGTAATAAAGCTATATAAGTTTTAAAATTAATATTTTAAAAATCCTACAGAAAGTTAAACCGATCAAATAACAAGTTTAAAAGATTCAACTAGTATACAACTGTTATAAAATTGATTAAATATTAAATAAAATTAAGAAATTTGAAATATGGTTGAAAGATATTGTTCGTATCAATAAAAAATTTAAAGTTTAATTGAAAAAATAGATTATTAAATGAAAATCAATTAATTTAATTTAGTTTATAAAAACTTATTAATTTAAAAAACTTGAAGGATTGATTAATAAACTGTTTAGTTTTTAACAACAAAGTTATTAGAGTAAATTGAGCTCGAAGGTTAAAAATTAAATCGAAAAGTTGAACGATTTAAAGTTTTTACGGTTGAATCGGTTGAGTTTTTAATCATTGCTTAAAATCAAGGCATTTTTTCAAGAAAAAGCATTAGTTAGGTAAATATGTGATTAATAAAAATACATATTATGCACATTTTCACATATTTTAACTTTTAATTATACTCAAATTCTCGAAGAAAGTTTTATAATTAACTTTAGACGGCCGATCACACAAAAGTCTTTTAGTTTAGAAAGTCATATGAAAGTAGTGAAGCATCCCTTCAAAATAGATAATAAGATTTTTTTATGATTGGTTAAATTTCGGTTATTTATTAATTATATTATAATGATCCATATTTATTAATTAATAATACTTTTATAAAAACAAGATATGTAAACTATTCCAGTATGGCATATTTAAATAACATTTCTATATAAGATACATATCGTAACATTATTAAGTTTATCTAATATTGTCTATCGAATTAGAATATAAACTTTTCAACTTGTTACAAAAAAATCTGAACGTTAAGCACATATGAAGAATGTGAAATTGTTTTCAAACTTCTTCCAAGTTTACTTTCAACAAAACTAATATAATATAGTTTGTATACATATTATTGTCATTCGAAAATAGTCTTTCTACTAGTTAACGGTAATACTTATATAGATATTAAACACTTATTTTTAATATTTAGCACAAAAATGTGGATAAAGTCAAAAATGTGGTATGAAATGGTTTGGATTTTTCAAAAAGGTAATCTTTGTTGTTTGAAAAGAGGACAAATATCACATGGGAGCAAACATGTTGAATCAATAGTAGTGATATTAGTAATGCATTTGATGACAACAAGAGGAGCATGACCTAATCTGTTATGCCAAAGTCGTAAGTTCCTCTCTAATTCTTTATTTACATTTCTGGGAATGTACAAGCAAATTTCTTATGAGAAACTGTTTCCGTCGCTCCTTTGGTAAAGGATTTAATTATATCTTTCATGAAGCTCAACTTGTCTAGAATGTAAATTAGATTCCCAGCTATTCTTCCTATTGCTATAATTGTCTCAGTTAGTAAGTCCTGAAAAATGTAGAAAGATGGATGAAACGTGATTTTAATATCAAC